>WTXE01000167.1:0-66210 GCA_022496225.1 Russula aff. rugulosa BPL654
TGCACGTTTTACTCTACGCATTCTCTCTGGCATTACTTTCATTAGCATATGACGACCAGGATGTGTTCGGCCTCTTGGCTACTATGCACAATTCAACTGACCCCCTGAACACCTGCGATCAGATTGCGATAGCTATCTCCGGCGCTTCACAAGTATCTTTCCCTCGTAAGCAAGCCATTCTCTCATTCCGTTTGCGATATTCCAATCTGATCGGTGATCAAGCTGCGCCTGAGTACTTGCTTGACATAGCACACACATCTGCTTCGAGTTCCGAGCTGTCCGCTTGCTCTGTGGAGGCTGGCTCCACTGAGGACGTAAGCAAGATTGTAAGGCATCCTGATATTTTGCACCAGCTTCTTCCGACCTGCATCTCCTAGCTTCGTATCCTGGGATCTACCCGAACGCCTTTTGCGGTGAAGGGTGGAGGACACGCCACTAACCCGAAATTTTCGTCAACGAGTGGCGTACAGATCGCGTTGTCACGCTTCAACGAGGTTAAAATCGATTCCATGTCCGGGACGGTTGAGATCGGGGCTGGCCTCACTTGGGATCAGGTGTACACGAATCTCGAACCGACCGGAGTGAATGTCGTAGGGGCACGTACACCTACTGTCGGTGTTGCAGGACTCACACTTGGTGGAGGTAGGTGTCTTTCATCGTCAGAGCGTATCTCATATGCTTTCAGGCTATGCATATACGACAAGTCAGTATGGACTTACGATCGATAACGTCGCTGGATACGAACTTGTGCTTCCGAATGGAACTGTATTGAGTGTGACTTCAAAGGACGAAGACCTTTGGTTCGCGTTGAGAGTAAGTAGAAAAGTTCGATACATATCGGTGTTTCTAAAGGTTACCACTCAGGGAGGGATGAATAATTTTGTACGCTTCCCCTGCCTACCGAGGCTCATTTCATGGTCCGTTGGCCTTTGATAGGGAATTGTGACCAAATTCATTCTCAAGTCGTATCCTCAAGTGACATATGGGTAAGTTGGTGACATTGGTTTACAAATCACGTTGGATACTTACCCGGAGTCTGCCAGGGGGGTGTTGTTCTCTACTCCGAGGACCAACTGGACTCAGTCAAAAAGGCCCTACTCAATTTCCAAGAGAAGAATGATACCAAGGCAGCGGTTCTTGTATTCATGACATATTCTTCGGGTCCAGTTAGCTCTATCATGACAATATCACAAGTGATTGAAATTAATAAAATTAACAGCTTGCGGTTGCCGTCGCACTTTATTATGATGCACCTAATCCTTCCAGAGTATACGACGAATTCTTGGCGATCCCCACTACCGCTGGAATGTGTCAACACGATCATTCTCTGACTTTGTTCAAAGTGTGGGTCGTCTGGTCGAGAATAAGGGCCTTCGGTTAGTAATACAGTCTGTGGGGTGGGATATGGTTACTAATCTCCCACGCTTAGCGTCTTCTGCGAGGATGCCCCGGTCGCACAGTACTCGTCTTCTGTTTTCGACGCATTTGTGAATCAGACCAAGGTGAGTCGCGTTGTCGGTTCACTATACCCTGAGATCGGACGGTAACTTCGTTCTTAGTTCTGGGGGGCACGCCTTTATGCTCAAGACGAACACGTAATCATGACTTCAATACTTGAGCCTTTTGACAAAGGCATATTCTCACACGGGAGCGATTCTGCATATCCGCCCGATCGTTCACAGGTTGTATTCCCTTCTGCCCTTTTCGTCCAGTGGTCCAATGCCTCGCTCGATGATACGATAGCGTTTGCGTTACGCAATATCTCCGACACGATCCACTCTGCTGCTCTCGCGGATGGGCAGAAGGTGTCAGATGCGCGAAATATCCGAATTACGCCCTATTTGACACGCCGCTGGAACATATGTATGGTGGAAACGTGGAGAGGCTTCGCAAGATCAGGCGGTGATCGACCCCGACGATGTGATGGGCCTTACAGGGGGTTGGAAATTTTAGGATTGGCCAGCGCAGCTGTAGAAGTATCCGAAATGGAGAATCAGAAAGAGGAGATGATCGTTAGATATTCGCTGATCCTGCGCCAATCATGGCTCGAGTTCGAAGGACCGTAGAGTTTGTTCGGTTTTCCCCTCGACAGCTCATGCTCACGATATAGCCGTAACCTGACCCAGCCACAGCATGGATGTGTTTAAGGAGAGGAATATTCAGGAACAATTCTACTATATATATTTTATCCGAAGTCTATTTCGGCACTGCGGCCTCCATCGTAACATCCACCAAACCCTTCTTCTCAACGTCCACCCCTCTTCTTTCTGATCGCGACAGATCTCTTTCGATTCCCCCTCTCTCCACGACTCGAACAGCCGAACAGCGTCTAAAGGTGCCCACCTTGCCGGTGACCTTGGGACAGGAATTGGTACGTTATCCGTTTATTTATTACATGCATGAGTTGTCCCTAAAGTTTGAGTTTGATTTCCGAGCTGGTTAAGCATCTTACATGGGATCTCGGATTGATTGCCTGTGCTTCTTGAGATGCTTGATACAGTACGGGCCAGTCAACCCATGAGTTTGTCCGCTTGACGTTGCGTAATCTTCAGAATGATAAATTATAGGTTTGTTCTCCCCCTATCCTCGAACTCGGGACTTCTATCACCCGCGGACCAGACATGTTATAGAAACTTTATCAATCTGAGCGCAACTTCACATTGTGGTCGAAGTTTTGTGATGGCCTAGCGTGAGAACGTACAGTAAGTGAGCTGACCAATCTTTTCCCTCCCCGAACGTTTGCTCTTTTTCCGTTCTGATTTTTCCTGCGCGCCACTCTCTCAAACTCTCACTATGTTCATCTCCGTAACTTCCATGTTCACTGTACACTCCCATGCTTTCCGGAACCTGCATCTGCCAACACCAACACCTTTCCCCAGTCAGTAAACTCGTTTCCACCTCCAAGCGCTGTTGGGCATTTCCTTAGTAGCATTTGCTTACCGACACGGTACCGATAATTTCCGAATTTGCCTGTCACCCTGACACAGCCTGAGCGAGTGCTATCCCCCAACCTCTGATTCCGCAGCAGACAATACACCTTGCTCTGGCGGCGGCAAAGAGCGCTCTACGCTCTTCCACACTGTGCACAACTGCGAAACGTTCCCCGCTCTATTAGTCTATATCAGTGAGATCGCCCCATTGCTACAACAAGACGAAATAATCAAAATTCTTCTTACCTGGACGATAGCGATCTCGGAACGACACCGAAAGAGGGTTCAAATTCAACAGTTATGTGCAACTGTAGAAGCTAACCGATGTCACAGCAGAGGAGAAAGAGCAAACGTATACCAAAGTCCCCTACGACGGGGAGTTTATACTGTAAATCTCGTGCTCAGAGCACATCACAGAGTAGCGTGCTACAGTCTTGGCAACAACGTCACGTTCACAGCCACATCTTCCATTCCTGGCGTTGGCGATGCGCCGTACAATTCGAAGATCACGAAGCTACTCGGCCGCAGACGAGCCGTAGTTATTCGGCTGCAAGAGAGGACATAATTAGTATTGGTGCTCACTTACCTCATCTTTAGTGTAACAGTGGGGGCTGTTCTCCGCCCTCCGCCCCTCACTGGATCACTCTGATGGCCTTGCACCGTTTCTACTCTACACGTTCTCTCTGGCATTACTTTCCTAGCATATGACGACCAGGATGTTTTCGGCATCTTGGCTACTATGCACAATTCAACTGACCCCCTGAACACCTGCGATCAGATTGCGATGGCTATCTCTGGCATTCACAAGTGTTTTTCCCTCGTAAGCGAGTTATTCTCCCGTTCCGTTTGCGATATTCCAATCTGATCGGTGATCAAGCTGCACCTGAGTACTTGCTCGACATTGCACACGCATCTGCTTCGAGTTCCGAGCTGTCCGCTTGCTCTGTGGAAGCTGGCTCCACTAAGGACTTGAGCGAGATTGTAAGGCATCCTGATCAATTTCACCTAGCTTCTTCCCACCCGCATCTCCTAGCTTCGTATCTTGGGATCTACCCGAACGCCTTTTGCGGTGAAGGGTGGAGGACACGCCACTAACCCGAGATTTTCCTCGACGAGAGGGGTACAAGTTGCGTTGTCACGGCTCAACGAGATAAAAGTCGATTTCACATCCGGGACGGTTGAGATCGGGGCTGGCCTCACTTGGGATCAAGTGTACACGTATCTTGCACCCACTGGAGTGAATGTCGTAGGGGCACGTGCACCCACCGTCGGTGTTGCAGGGTTCACGCTTGGTGGAGGTAAGTTAGGTGTCTTCCATCGTCAGCAGAGAGCCGGATCTCGTATGTTTTCAGGCTATGGATATACGACAAGTCAGTATGGACTTACGATCGATAACGTTGCTGGATACGAACTTGTGCTTCCGAACGGAACTGTATTGAGTGTGACTCAAAGGACGAAGACCTTTGGTTTGGGTTGAGAGTAAGTAGAAAAGTCGATACATGCAGTGTTTCTAAAGGTCACCACTCTAGGGAGGGATGAATAATTTCGTACGCTTTCCGTTCCTACCGCTCATTTCATGGCCGTTAACCTTTGGATAGGGAATTGTGACCAAATTTATTCTCAGTCGTATCCTCAAAGCGACATATGGGTAAGTTGGCGATAATGATTCACAAATTACGTTGGATATTTACTCGAAGTCTGGCAGGGGGGCTTTCTTCTCTACTCCGAGGACCAACTGGACGCAATAAAAATGGCCCTGCTTAACTTCCAAGAGAAGAATGATACCAAGGCAGCGATTCTAGTATTCATAGCTTATTCTTCGGGTCCGTTAGCTCCATCATGACAATATCACAGTCGATTGAAATTAATGATGTTACAATAACAGCTCGTGGTCGCCGTCGGACTCTACTATGATGCACCTAATCCTTCCAGAGTATACGACGAATTCTTGGCGATCCCCACTATCGCTGGCAATGTGTCAACAAGTTCATTCTCTGACTTTGTTCGAAGCGTGGGTCCTCTGGTTGACTATAAGGGCCTTCGGTTAGTAATACAGTCTGCTGTGCGTGGAATATAGTTAACATCGCATGCTTAGCGTGTTCTGCGAGGAGGCCCGGTCGCGCGATACTCGTCTGTTGTTTTCGATACATTTGTGAATCAGACCAAGGTGAGTCGCGTTGTCGTGTAACTACTACACCCTGAGTTCGGATCGTGACTTCGTTCTCAGTTCTGGGGGGCGCGCCTTTTGGCTGAAGACGAACACGTAGTCCTGACCTCAATCCTTGAGCAGTTCGACAAAGGCATATTCTCACACGGGAGCGATTCTGCATATCCGCCCGACCGTTCACAGGTTGTATTCCCTTCTGCACTCACCGTCCAGTGGTCCAATGCCTCGCTCGATGATACGATGGCGTTTGCGTTACGCAATATCTCCCATACAATCCGCTCTGCTGCTCTCGCGGATGGGCAGAAGGTGTTACATGCTGCGAAATATCCGAATTATGCCCTATTTGGCACGCCGCTGGAGGATATGTATGGTGGAAACGTGGAAAGGCTTCGCAAGATCAGGGCGGCGATTGACCCTGATGATGTGATGGGCCTTACAGGGGGTTGGAAATTTTAGGATTGACCTGCGCACCCGAAGAAGTATCCGAAATGGAGAGTCGGAGAAGGTAAATGATTGTTAGATATTCATTGATTCTGCACCAATCGTAGCTCGAGTTCGAAAGACCGTAGAGTTCGTTTGGATTTCCTCTCACATGTCATGTGTCATGCTCACGATACTGTACCTAGCCGTAAGGCACAGCATGGAATGCGTTTACAGTAAGTTAGGGAGAGGAATATTCAGGAACGATTCTACTGTATATTGAATGAACACCAACCACGGAAGGCCGTTTATTTCGGCACTCATACTACTGTACGGCCCCCTCGTAACATTCATCAAACCTGGGAACGTGACAATATCCTGCGTCCATCAAGGTACAGATTCATGATCACCCCGATCAAAACGCGCGTACCTTATTCGTCTAAAATCCTGGCTGAAAACGCGAATGTGCGAGAGCGATTAGACATCGTTTACGCCCACCGCAGGTCACAGGTGACAGAGGACGACTCAGGGAGCGGCCTACTGTTGTGCAACATGATAAATATAAATGAGGTAGGAAAACTACAACCGGAAAACTACAACCCGAAGTATCCTCAGTCTTAGGGCCTGCCAGTGTCTCCACTGCTTCCTGGCTACTGTACGACAGATAATTATCCCATCTCAGTGATCTCACGCCGCGATAACCGAATCACATCACAGTTCCAGAGACTCGGAAACCCCTGGGCCCTGACCGGCCTGACCTTCGGAATCAGACAAAAAGGTGGCAAGGCTTGTGGTCCCATTTTCCGCATGGGGGGTTACGGTTACCAGTATTCTTACCGTGAGTCCGTGATGACCGCGGCAGGGGTTTCAGAATTGCGTGTTTCTTGGGGATGTTAGATACTGTATACGATATTGATAAACCTCGCAGCCAGATTTCCTCCGGGCCACCTTGACGCTTGACAGAGACGCCCAGTGGCGTCTACTACTGTATTACGGAGTGGGGTGGGGGCAATGTTCGCTTTCAATTGCTATCTATATCTGAACATGCGATTTATTTTTGTACGTGCTACTGTTACTGAGTACTGCAGGTTATAATAAGCGGTGCCTACGTGCACAAACTTCTAGACGATATCAAGTTACATGCATTTCCCCCTTAATTTTTTGTACAAGTTTACCCGGTCGACAATACAGTAATGATACTACTACAGTATCTAATGCTAGTGCCTTGACCCGAGATACTGTAGTGCTAAAGCTACAAATATCAGTCCAGACGAAAAGGACGCGCATATACTCAGAACCCTGGACAAATCTGGCGGCCTGGCGGATTGGTCCACTGTGAAGTCGAGCACAAACTTTTTTAAATTCTTTTGTGATAGAAGACGGGGAAATATACGGCGATTAAAAAAATCATTGATAGCATTTGCGCGGCAAGAAAATGCCAACAATTTGTATTTGTTTGTCTGGGCCTACGAGTTGCTCGCTACGCTCGCGATTAATTATCCGAGTCTAGCACTCCTCTCACAATCTCATTTCTCTGACTGAGCCCGAGGGCCCAATTCTTCCCCGGGCCACATCAATCAACCTGAACGCTATTACACTTACCAGTGGTGGTGACAAGCGTCCGTCAGAGTCGAAGCCTAAGCACACCAGTGACTCCGTCACTCTGCATCTCATCTCATCTAGTAGCAGGCACATGGTGCCACATCACAATATCAGACTCGCTTACCTCGCTCCCGATCACTTACTGTTTTTCGGCCCAGACTCCGAGTCGTCCCTCGGCGCCCGCCGCGGACCACAGTAGACCTTAAACTGGGCATCACGATACGCTGCAGTAACACGCAATGCCGTCACTAGTTCATAGACGATATAAAGCCGTCGCTTATTCAAGTTGACTGGAGGTTGCTTTGTGCCTCTCACTGGATCACTCATGATACCCTTTACAACGATCAAGTTTCTACTCTACTCAATCTTATTGGGATTACTTTCACATGGCCAGCAAGAAGTCCTGGGTCTCTTGGCTCCTGCCCCCAATTCCACCGACCTTATGCGTACCTGCGACCAAATCGCGGCAGCGATCTCTTCTGCTTCACAAGTATTTTTCCCTCGTGAGCGCGTCATCCCCTCATTCGGTTTGTGATTCTCCAATCTAATGGGCAATCAAGCTACACCCGAGTACCTGCTCGACATATCACACGCATCTGCTTCGAGTTCCGACGCATCCGTCTGCTCAGTGGAGCCAGGCTCGACAGAGGACGTAAGCAAGATTGTAAGCGAGTGGTGCCCTGATCATTCGCACCAGCGTTTGCTGACCTACATTGTCACAGCTTTGTATTTTGGGATCAACCCGAACGCCTTTTGCTGTGAAAGGTGGAGGACACGCCACGAATCCCATGTTTTCGTCAACGGGCGGTGTACAAATCGCATTGTCACGCTTCAACAAGACAAATGTCAATGTCATACCAGGGACAGTCGAGGTCGGAGCTGGCCTCACCTGGGATCAGGTGTATGCGGTACTCGAACCAGCTGGGTTAAACGTTGTAGGTGGGCGCGTACCGGGCGTCGGTGTCGCAGGATTGACGCTCGGTGGAGGTGAGAATCTTTGGTTGTCGGAAACCTCGATCTTACATGGCTTCAGGCTATTCATACCATACAAATCAATATGGACTCTCGCTTGACAACGTTGCTGGATTTGAACTCGTGCTTTCAAATGGAACAGTCATGGATGTGACTTCGAAGGACGATGATCTTTGGTTTGGTTGAGAGTAAGTAAAAATAAGGCTCAATAAAGGATGGTATCGTTAATGCTCTCCAATTGCAGGGAGGAATGAACAATTTCGTATGCCATCCGTTCGTGGCTAGGGCTCATCTCATGTCTATTGACTGCTGATAGGGAATTGTGACTAAATTCATTCTCAAGTCGCACCCTCAAAGTGATATATTGGTAGGCTAACCGGACTGATTTATGGATCACATTGTATACTTACTCGAAATCTGGCAGGCGGGCGTTCTTCTCTACTCTGAGGACCAACTGGACGCAATAAGGGACGCGCTTGTCAAATTTCAACAGAAGAATGATACCAAAGCATCCGTTTTATGTTCCTGACTTACTCCTCGGGTCAGGTGAGCCCGTTAAGGTGGACCAATCATCAATGCATGTCTAAGTTGACACCATTAATAGTTCGCGATTGCTCTTATTGCTTTCTATGATGCACCCACTGTGGCTACGGATGTATTCGACGCACTCTTGGCGGTCCCCACTATCGGGGGCAAGTTGTCAACAGGATCATTCTCTGGATTTATCCAAAGTCTGGGGCCCCTTGTTTCGTTTAATGGCCATCGGTTAGTCGTACAGTCTGCCGTGGCACGGAACGTGAGCTAACCTCGCATGCTCAGGGTCTTTAATCATGATGCCCCGGTCACCCAGTATTCGTCTGCTGTTTTCGACGTATTTGCGGGTCTGGTTAAGGTGGGTCCCTCCCTCGGGCTACTGCACCCGAGATCAGATCGTAAATATGATTTCAGCTCTGGGGCGAACGTCTTTATGCCCAAGACAAAAATGTAACCTTACTTTTCACCCTTGAGCCATTCGACAAAGGCCTCTTCTCACACGGAAGCGGGTCTGCATATCCGCCGGACCGTTCACTCCCTCACTTCCCTTCTGCGATCTCCGTCCAATGGTCAAACGCCTCACTTGATGATACGATGGCCTTTGCGTTACGCAATATTTCCGACACGATTCGTGCCGCTGCTCTCGCGGATGGACAAAATGTGTCTCAGGCGGCGAAATATCCGAACTATGCGCTTTTTGGCACGCCACTGGAAGACATGTATGGTGGGAATTTGGAGAGGCTTCGACATATAAGCGCGGCCGTTGATCCAGACAACGTAATGGACCTTACAGGGGGTTGGAAATTCTAGGTTACATATATAGTTCTATACAATGTGCACCACCGATGTCCAGGCCGTCTCCTAGTGGTGTAACAATAGCTTTCCGCTCTGTTGGCAACTTCTTTTGCAGTGAAAGTGGAGGGCATACCACGAATCCGGAATCTATTTGGCACCCCATTAGAACATATGTATAGTGGGGACGTGGAGATGCTTTCGCAAGATCAGGGCGGCCATGATGTGATGGGCCGCGCAGCTGCAGAAGTACTATCTGAAATGGAGAATCGGAAGCAATGATCGTCAGATATTCGTTAATATTATATCAATCATGGCTCGAGTTCGAAGTACCGTAGAGTTTGTTTGGTTTTCCTCTCGACATCTCATGCTCACGATACCTAGCCGAAAGGCACGGTATGGAATGCGCTTATCATAACGCTTCCGAATTCGATCGTCATGCACGCGTGCAGGTTAGGATATCGTTAGTGTACGCTTTTGGTACCACTGACAGCTGGTTAGTGTTACCACATGTGTCGTCTTCGTCTTCACCGATCTGCTCTCGTTTCTTTCATTCGTATTGCTTTTCACATGGCCTCAGAAAAGGCTGATAGACGTAGTCTTGCTTTCATGTATTTCGTGACAGCGTCCGACCACTGTGAATGAAAAGTCCATTCCAGTTGCGTTTTTCCTGTTGGAACATGAGGTGCTCGGGAGAGGTACAGGGCGATAAGATAAGATAGAGAAAGTATCTTGTAAGAGCGATATAAGACGATGTATTGATATACTGTAAATACGCTACTTAAATACATGAAAGAGCGTGCTATGACCTCTTGTATGTACAATGAGTGGGCCTTTATTATACTACTAATACTAAATAAAAGAGTGAAATACTAGCATTGGTCTTTAACATTCTAGACGCGGATCTACATACTATGGTCCAGGCGTTCCGGCTATCCGGACTTCCGACTCCCGGGTGTATAGATCCGTTGATCCGGTACGCGCGTATTCCAACATTTCCCTCTGTTTTGTGAGTCCCAGCCGTCTCAAGACGGTTTCTCTTTCTCTCTTCTGGGCGTTTTGCCTTATCTCTATCCTGCCAAACTTACAAGAGCGATCGTAATCCTGCTGACCTCCTGCTGACCTCCTGTGGGCCAACATGGCGGGTCCGATCGAACGCGTGGAAGTCACCACGTGGATGTCGTGTGGTCCGGTTCTCACGTGGATCCTCGCGTGGGGTTTGTCTCTCGATTTTCACATTACGCGCTAATGGATAATCTGACGTACATAAGCTGACCACACGCGCAAGCCCCCCTCGGGCGCAGCCCGAGACCGTGCGGAGCACGGGCACGCCTAGTTAGTGTAAATGAACGGTAGGCCGTCTACTTACAGTAACATCCACCAAACCCTTCTCAACGTCTAGGAACGTGACGATATCTTGCATCCATCCATCAGGGCATTCATGATCATCCCAATCGAGACTAGCGTAGCTTATTCGCTTTAAAACCCTGGCTGAAGACACGAACGTGCGAGAGCGATTAGACGTTGTTTACACATATGGCAGGTGAATGAGAGGAGGACTCGGGGCCTGCTGTTGTGCAACCGTGACATCGATGAAAGAGGTAGGACAATCATAACCCGAAGTATCCTCAGTCTCAATGACCCTCTGCTTCCTGGCCACGATAGACTTCTCCCATCTCGCACCAAGCTCGCACCGCGTTACCCGAGTGACCAGAACGACATCAAGTCCAAAGAAGAGCCTCGAACTTCGAGACAAAGAGATGGCAAGGCCCAGGGCAGCTCTATTTTCCCCATAGGGTTACCCGTATTTCGACTGTATTTCTTGACAACAGTACAATGACGATATTGATAAAACCTCGGAGTCAGATCTCCTCCGAGCGTGCTTGACGCTCGAGAGAGACGCTCAGTGGCGTCTACTCCTCTCATTTCTGACTGGGCCCAAGGGTCCAATTCTTCCCCAGGCCCACATCAATCAACCAGTGAGGGCTATTACGCACTGTCCATGTCGCATTGCATGTGCACAGAAGTCTCAAAGGAAGCACAAGGAGGTGGTCCCACTTGTCGCTGGGGCGGTTGGTGCCTTGGTGGCATGGTTGCTAGGACTATTATTTATGCAGTGAGTCATTCGCAGTACAGACAGTGAAGATTAAATGATGTGTAGGTGTAGTGTGTGAAAAACGGTGGTGTAACTGTACCGAACACGTTTCGTAACCTTACGTTGCCAAGTCGCGCCGAACAAGCCCTAAACGTAATACGCGACATAATCAATGCCGTCATTACTGTATCGGTACGATCACGCCCTCGGTTTCGTACGTCACGTTTTGATTGATATAAGGCCCTTGCTTATTCACTGGAAGTTGCTTTGTGCCCCTCACAGGATCACTCATGATGCCCATTACAACGATCACGCTTATACTCTACGCATTCTCTTTGGCATTACTTTCACATGGCCAGCAAGAAGTCTTCACCCACTTGGCTGCTACCCACAATTCCTCTGACCCCATGCGTACCTGTGACCAAATCGCTGCAGCGATCTCTTGTGCTTCGCAAGTATTTTTCCCTCGTGAGCGCGTCATTCTCTCGTTCGGTTTGAGATATTCCAATCTGATGCGCAATTAAGCTACACCTGAGTACCTGCGCGACATGTCACACGCATCTGCTTCGAGTTCCGAGGCGTCCGTCTGCTCGGTGGAGCCGGGCTCAACCGAGGACGTGAGCAAGATTGTAAGCCAGTAGTGTCTGATCAGGTGCACCGGCATTTGCCGACCTACATCCTCATAGCTTCGTATTTTGGGATCAACCCGAACGCCTTTTGCTGTGAAATGTGGAGGACACGCCACGAATCCCAAATTTTCGTCAACGGACGGTGTACAGATCGCGTTGTCACGCTTCAATGAGACAAAAGTCGATGTCATATCAGGGACAGTCGAGGTCGGAGCTGGCCTCACCTGGGATCAAGTATATGCAGTACTCGAACCGACTGGTGTGAACGTTGTAGGTGGGCGCGTACCGGGCGTCGGTGTCGCAGGGTTGACACTTGGTGGAGGTGAGAGTCTTTGATTGTCGGAAAACTCGATCTTATATGGGTTTAGGCTATTCATACATTACAAATCAATATGGACTTTCGCTTGACAACGTTGCTGGATTTGAACTCGTGCTTCCAAACGGAAAAGTCATAAATGTGACTTCGAAGGACGAAGATCTTTGGTTTGGATTGAGAGTAAGTAAAAATAAGGCTCAATAAAGGATGGTATTGTTAATGCTCTCCAATTGCAGGGAGGGATGAACAATTTCGTATGCCATCCATTCGTGGCTAGGACTCATTCATGTCTATTAACTGCTGATAGGGAATCGTGACTAAATTCATTCTCAAGTCGCACCCTCAAAGTGATATAGTGGTAGGCTGACCGGATCGATTTACGGATCACATTGGATGCTTACTCGAAATCTGGCAGGCAGGCGTTCTTCTCTACTCTGAGGATCAACTGGACGCAATAAGGGACGCGCTTGTCATATTTCAACAGAAGAATGATACCAAAGCATCCGTTTTCATGTTTCTGACTTACTCCTCGAGTCAGGTGAGCCCCGTTAAGGTGGACCAATCATTAATGCATGTTCCATCTGACACCATTAATAGCTCTCGATTGCTCTTATTGCTTTCTATGATGCACCCACTGTGGCTACGGATGTATTCGACGAACTCTTGGCGGTCCCCACTATCGGGGGCAAGTTGTCAACAGGATCATTCTCTGGATTTATCCAAAGTCTGGGGCCCCTTGTTTCGTTTAATGGCCATCGGTTAGTCGTACAGTCTGCTGTGAACGGAACGTGAGCTAACCTCGCATTCAGGGTCTTTAATCATGATGCCCCGGTCACCCAGTATTCGTCTGCTGTTTTCGACGTATTTGCGGATCTGGTTAAGGTGGGTCCCTCCTCGGCTACTGCACCCTGAGATCAGATCGTAAATGTGATTTCAGCTCTGGGGCGAACGACTTTATGCCCAAGACAAAAACGTAATCCTAATTTTAGTCCTTGAGCCATTCGACAAAGGTCTCTTCTCACACGGGAGCGGGTCTGCATATCCACCTGACCGTTCACGCGCTCTCTTCCCTTCTTCGCTCTCCGTCCAATGGTCAAACGCCTCGCTTGATGACACGATGGCTTTTGCGCTACGCAATATTTCCGACACGATTCATGCTGCTGCTCTCGCGGATGGGCAAGATGTGTCCCATGCGGCGAAATATCCGAACTATGCGCTTTTTGGCACGCCACTAGAGGACATGTATGGTGGGAATGTGGAGAGGCTCCGCAAGATCAGAGCGGCCGTTGATCCAGATAACGTGATGGACCTTGCAGGGGGTTGGAAATTCTAGGTTACATGTATAGTTGTATATATACAATGTACGTTACCGATGTCGAGGCCGTCTCCTAGTGTAACAATGGCTATAGAGCACGGTTTGCAAAGCAACATACGACTTCGCCCTCTGCGGTCGCCGAACCGATCCGAACGATGGTTTCAGGTTTTCGAAATTTGCACGTGATCTTTCCCAATTACAGTGTGCTCGCGGTCACGTGTACGTACTCTGTCAGCTCTGGGCTGCTTCGGATGATTGCCTGGGTCGGAGTCCGCCCTGCTTCTGTGAGCTTCTATATTCCCTTCCCCGAGTGGGAAAAGGAGAATATTAGTCGCCGACAGGGCGTCCTCCATTACAGGAGGCCGACGTCACCGAACCCCATGCGGAATGACGCCGATACTGTATCTATCCCTCCGGGTCCCACGCCGTGTTGGGGTGATGGTGATGAACGTTGTCAACCCGAACACAACTATCGTAGTCCCTATCCCTGGCTCGAGCGACGCGAAAAACACGTCGTTACTTACGCGATTGTCATGGAGCGCTTGAAAGTCTTCTCGACTCGGACCTGGGTGTTTCAATGTGGTCCCCCCATGATCGACCTGTACTGTTTTTTGAATGCCGTGAGGGCCTGGCACGGATAAATGTACGAGGACAATTTGTGGCCAGGCCCTTGGTGCGTCGCAGATACTGGGCGTCAATAGCTATTGGGGCGCTTACCTTCCGCTTCACCCTCGGAACGGTATTCTATGCTCTTCTCTCGGCTTTTGTTTACTTCTCTCCGGTTTTCTTTTTACTTTCCTAATGTGTCAATCAACGTTTAATCGTTGGAGTATCATGATGTAACCAGGCGTCAGAAGGCTGTTATAGACTATTTGAAGGGCTTCGCTTATCCATTGGAGAGTACTCTCTACCCCACAGCGGATCACTCCAAATGATCATGACCTTAGCACTGCTTCTTTCTTTCGTGTCAATTCTGGGATTATGTGCTTATAGCTGGGCAGAATCCTTGGAGAAGCACAATCCCTCTGACCTCCGGTGTACCTGTAATTAGATTGCGGCGGTTATCTCTGGATTTTCACGAGATGTCTGAGTACTCCTTCGACATTTCAAATGCCGTTTCTTCGAGCTCCGAGGCGTCTTCGTGCTCGGTGGAACCAGGCTCGGCCGAGGACATCAGCAAGATTGTAAGCTATCCTGATCTTACTCTCCGGAATTGGCCGAGCGTTTTACTAGCTTCTTATTTTGGGATCAACCTGAACGCCCTCTGCTGTGAAAGGTGGAGGGCATGCCACAAATCCGGAATTTTCATCATCAAAGTGCGGCGTACAGATCGCGTTGTCCTGCTTTAACGAGATAAACGTCGATTTCACGTCAGGGACGGTTGAGATTGGGGCTGACCTCACTTGGGATCAAGTGCAACCGCCGCCGCCGCCCCTGTACGCGAATCTTGAACCGACTGGAGTGAATGTCGTAGGGGCACGTGCACCCAGTCGGCATCGCAGGGTTCACACTTGGTGGAGGTACTGTAGGTGCCTTTCATCCTCGAAGAGTTGGATCTCAGGTAGGCTATTCACATAAGTCAAGTCGGTATGGGCTTGCGCTCGACAGCATCGTTGGATATGAACTTGTGCTTCAAAATGGAACTGTCATGAGTGTGACTTCAAACGGCGATGATCTTCGGTTTGGATTGAGAGTAAGTAGACAAGTTCAGTACAAATTGATGTCACTAACGGTTTCCGATTGTAGGGAGGTCTCAATGATTTCGTACGCTATCAGTTTGTAGCCATGGATAATTTTGTGGCTTATCGACTGCCGATAATGAATCGTGACTAAATTTACCCTTCGCTCACACCCTCAAACCAACTGGATGAAATCAAAGCCCTGGTCAAATTTCAACAAAAGAAGTATACCAAGGCCACGTGTACCATTTCCTTGATTTTTTCGGGTCAGGTGTGCCATGCCATGGAGACATATCTGCTGATTCAACTCACTGACAACATCAATAGTTATCGGTTGTTATCCCTTTTTTACGATGCGTCTACACCTTCGGGAGTATTCGACGATTTCTTGGCGATACCTGCACCGGAGGAAATGTGACCACTAGACCATTTCCTGACCTTATTCTAAGCGTGAACTCACTGGGCGCGGCCAGTAGCCATTATGTAGTGAAATATTGGCTGACTTCGTCGCTTATTTGGTCCTGTATCACAGGGTCTGATTAGATCTGATTACCAGCCGCGACGAAAATCACTTTCTTCTTTCTCTATCTGTAATACCTGTAGCCGACCAAGCCTAGAAGTCAGAGAAGTTGGGAAGATGCGTCAGGTTCCACGCAAACACGAGTGCCGAGAGAAGGGATCGAAATGAGAGCACGCTAGAGAAAGAAAGTTAGAAGAAAAGGCACACACGAGAGTCGGACTAGACAACAGACCGGTAACGAGTGATAGCACGCGTTATCTGAATGTTACCAAAGTTGTGCTATTGCGGCGAGAGTGGATCATCGTCGTCTGGTGTCCGAAAACGGCGGCGAAAAGAGGGCAGGTGGCTGTGAGGGCGGAACGGTCTTCGACTCGTTCCGAATCATTCGCAGTCGTCTTGCGCCGGAGGTAGAGGGGTTGGAGGATGATGGAGAGGCGATGAAAATGTGATGAGAAAGTAAGAATGATGATGGACGAAAAGGGAAGTGCTGTGCCTCGTGCCTTACCGGGGCTCCGACGCGGTCGTTCCGCTCCGATCCGTGCCTAGTTTCCACGCGCTCTCCTTACTGTACATCAGCCACAAACACCCACCTAAAACACCGGACCTCGGACTTCGTCCCGGATTGATGGCCCTGTCATCCTTGTATCAAGTGTCTTTGTGTAAGTTACTACTTACAGTAGTGAGTGTGTACATGCCCCTTATAGCACTATTAGCACAGGGCCATGATGACTCTGACCCTTGGGATCTCTGACTCGGACTTTGCGTCGTTTGCGTGCCTCTTGGGGCAATTGATACCGGTCTATCTCCTAGTTGCCCGTTCAGGCCCACAACCTTGCTTGACGCTTCGTTGGCTTCTGTTATCTTCTGAAGGGGCTAGATTAGAAGCTTGCCCTTTCCCAAAGGGTCTGACCCTCCTCATCCTCCTCGGGTCTCCCATCGTGTTCAAGTAGAGTGATGGGCTTGTGAATTGGTGCGACGCTCTTCACATTTCCCGTACATCCGCGAGGCCAATGTGTTGGTATTCACCCGATTGTCACGGAACGATCGGATGTTTTTGCACACACCTGGATGGCATCCTAATTCAATGATGTGATATCCATTCATTATTGATCCGGTTCCTTTTATTCTTGGAAAGTCTATGACTGCCTGCCATGCCATTGGGACAAAGTGCAAGAACAATCTATGGTCAGGCCCTTTTGCATTGACACGTCCCACTGGCAGATAGCGAGCACCAACGGTTCCAACATGTGTTATCAGCGTGTTTACTGTTCATTTCTCGCAAAGGGCACTGCATTTGTTCTATACATAAACTGGTGAGGGCAAATCGACCCACACGCCTCGCCGTTCTTTCCGGATACGTTTCCATACGGGCGTCGTGATGAAACTGGCTGGCGCAGCAGGCTGTCCACATCGGTTCTATTACTTGCCTCATCAACTATATAAAGAGTCTTCCTTACCCATCAGGAACTTCTCTCTACCCCACACCGAATCACTCATGGATTTAACATTGCTTTTTCTGCTTCTCTTCGCGGTCATTCTGGATCTACATCCGGCAGAAGCACGAACCTTCGAGAAGCGCAATTCCTCTGATCTCCTGGTTGCTTGCAATACGATTGCGCAAGCTATCTCTAACGCCTCACAAGTATTTTACCCACGTGAGCGCCTCATTCTCTTATTTGTGATGCACCGATCTGACGAGTGTTAAGCTTCGCCTGAGTACTTGTCCGACATTGCGCACGCTGCTTCTTCGAGTACCCAGCCATCTACTTGCTCAGTGGAGCCAGGTTCGGCCGAGGATGTCAGCAAGATTGTAAGCTATCTTTATTTGATGCACCACCTTTCGCCGATCCACATTTTCCTAGATTCGTGTTCTGGGATCAAGCCGAATACCTTTTGCTGTGAAAGGTGGAGGACATATACGGAACCCGGGATTTTCCTCGACGAACGGAGTAGAGATCGCGATGACACGCTTCAACCAGACGAAGGTTGATTCCTCGAGTGGAACGGTTGAGGTTGGACCTGGCCTTACTTGGGATCAAGTCTATGTGGCACTTGGACCGAGTGGAGTGAACGTCTTAGGGGGGCGCGTACCAGGCGTTGGTGTTGCAGGGTTGACGCTCGGTGGAGGCGAGTGTCTTCGATCGTCAGAAAAGCTGGGTCTCATTTGTTTTCAGGTTATTCATTTCTGTCAAGTCAGTATGGACTTTCGGTTGACAACATTGCCGGATATGAGCTCGTCCTTCCGAACGGAACTATCGTAGATGTGACTTCGAAGGACGAAGACCTTTATTTTGGGTTGAGAGTAAGTCGAAATTTTTGATACAGCTCTATGTCGCTAAGCGTCTCCGATTTCAGGGAGGGATGAATAACTTTGTACGCATCAGTTTGTAACCGTGGCCAATTTTTTGACCTGTTAACCTTTGATAGGGAATCGTTACGAAATTCATCCTCAAGTCGCACCCTCAAGGTGCCATATGGGTATGTGCGCAAGTGTGATTTACATCACACGGATATTTACTCGAGATTTGGCAGGGTGGCACTCTTGTCTACCCTGAGAGTCAACTACAAGCAGTCAAAGCAGCGCTTGTTAAATTTCAACAGCAAAACGATACCAAGGCCTCGCCCGCCTTGGAAGTGACTTATTCTGCGGGAAATGTGTGTCCCGTAAGACATCGCCGTTGATTCCATCTGACGATATTTGCAGTTATCGATTGCTCTCCCTATATTCTATGACGCACCGACTCCTTCGGAGGTATTCGATGATTTCTTGGCGATACCTACTATCGGAGGAAGTGTGAACACTACAACATACGCTGAGCTGGTTCTAGGCTTTGGCGCAGTGGCCGCGACTAACGGCCTTCGGTAAGTAGTTATCGTTGCGTAGCAGTTCATTGGCTAACCTTGCATGGTTAGCGGCTTTACTGATGCTATCCCGGTTCACCAGTATTCGCCTGCTGTTTTCGATGCAATTGTGAATCAGATCCAGGTGAGTCCCTCCTGCAAGCTAATACACGTTGAAACTGGAGTAGTAACACGTTCTCAGTACTGGGGGCCACGCCTTTATGCTCTAGACAAAAACATGTCCCTGGGCTCAACCTTTGAGCCCTTCGATTATGGCGTCTTTTCACACGGGAGCGATTCTGCGTATCCGCCAGACCGTTCGCAAGCTCTCTTCCCTACTGCTCTCGACGCCGTGTGGTCCAATTCCTCGCTCGATGACACGGTGGCATCTATACTACGCAATTTCTCAGAAACAGTCCACAATGTTGCTCTCGCAGATGGGCAGGATGTGTCGAATGCAGCAAAATATCCGAATTATGCGCTTTATGGCACACCGTTGGAGAACATGTATGCTGGGAATTTGGAGAGGCTCTGCAAAATCAGAGCGGCGATTGATCCGCAAGATGTGATGGGACTTACTGGGGGTTGGAAATTCTAGGATCGAATTTTGAACGTTGAACTGCGAGACACGCAAGGCGGGAAACAGGACTTGGAGTAGAAAATTGTGGACATTGTTAGATGGTACCTTACTAGGATCGCAAATAATGCTTGATTTTCTTGACAGCTGAAGCTTTACAACGATATCGTGCGCGTATGACTAGGGTACTCATTGCCCGGACTAGTAAGTGAAACGAGGTGGCACAGTGACGGGCCTGACGCGCCCTAACGGCCCGTGGTGTCACTGTGGGAGTAATCGAAATTTGCTGAAAGTTTGTCCGGATGGCGGACAGGCTAGTTTTGACCAAAAAGCCTGGAAGTTCTAGGTTGCAGGTATATAATGTACGCCACCGGTGTCCAGGCCACCTCCTAATGGTGGCATAATCATAATCGTAGTGTAGGGCGCCCTCTTGTAAAGCAACATACGTCAGTCTTTCTCTCTCTGCGGTCTCAGAACCGAACGACGGTTGAAGTGAGGCTGTGATGGCTGTTAACAGAACGAGCCTGACAAGTTGAGTTAGAGAAGACACTGACCATTGACACGCCAGTACTAGTGACACGTGATCTTTTAAAAAAATACTTGGCCACGGAAACGCCCGCTCCCACTTTCAAACATACTCTAACACATGCGTTCATCGAATGCATACTTCTTGAGGTGATTTTGATATCGTATTACAGATTAGCTTGGCTAACTTAAGTCACTCCGCTTGGCGCTCTTGTCGCTCTGTCGGATTCAACAATGACTTCAAATTCCTACTTGACGCTTAGTGAGAGTTTGAGGACACGGATTTTAGGTGAACATAACGTGGAGCAGAAGTAGAATGGGTGTGCAAGTGGAATTGCTGGGTGCGTGGACAGGCACGAAGAGCCAACTGGCGAAGCCCGCAGGTCTAGCTGGAGAGGTGAGTTGCGAAGTGGGGAACACTGTACTTGAAGAATCCAAACGACAGTTCGAGCGATCCTCGAAGGTCCGTGATTGAAGAGTTTGGGCTCACTGTCAAAAATCTACTGCAGGATGGTGAGCAAACTCAGCGGTTGTGACTGGTTTGGTCTGGAGATGGTGCAAAGACTTGTGTGTGCGCTTTCGGAGGCGAATGTGCAAAATATCACTCTTCCTGCATCTCATGTAGAAAATCTGAGAGTACGGCTCGTCCCTATGCTGGGTCCTCCGGGGATTGTGGGCCCATCTTTGGTTTGGATGAGTGTATCACCTATCACCGGGCATGCCACGTGACTGTGAATAACCAGATTTGGACCGCTTGTGCCGCAGTCTATGTGGAGTGTTCGAACGTCTATGTGCGTGTGTGCCAGTGGTGCAGGGAGAGGTGCATGCCGCACATGGAGCGGTGTAGGTGAAGGTACAAATTGGAGGTGAAGCGGGGTCATTGGGGTCGATAAGATGTTCTTGTGTGTATGGTGTCGACGACTGAGGAGCTTGATTACCCATGTTGGTAAAAGAAATTGGAGAAGTGTATTACTGCAAACAGTGGAGTTTGAGAATGCAAGCAGCACGACAGTGGAAGTGCGCAGGCAAAAGACGCGGTAACCCTGGTAACCCCGGGCCCCCTGCCGCGGCTTCCACGCTGTCCGCACTCCGAGTCCGCGCTCGCTCGGAACTCCGGCAGTACTCCGGCGCCTCGTGTCTGCGCTTGGACCTGGGCCACTGGTGCAGCATTCCCACTTTCTGTCTTAGTGCCCTCCTCCTTGGCTCCAACTCATGTTAGAGTGACAACCCGCGATAGTCTGAATTCAATTTAAGACTTGCAGGTATTCGACGATTTCTTAGCGATTCCCGCTGTGTAGTACGTTGTGTCGGGTAGAATGAGGCTGACCCGATATCCTTAGCGATTTTTCCATGGCATTCGGATTTCCGGTAACCCAGTATTCGCCTGCCGCATTTGTGAATCAGACAAGGTCAGTCCCTCCCATAGCTATCGCACCCTGAGACTATATTGTGGTTGCTTCCCAGCTCTGGCAGACACACCTTTATGGTCTTGACAAAGCCGTAGCCCTGGTCGCAAGCCTTGAGCCCTTTGTCAATGACTTCTTCTCGCCTGGGAGCGACTCTGCATATGAGCCCTACCGTTCACAGGCTGTCTTTCTTTCCATCATCTCCCTCCTGTGGCCCAATGTCTCGCTCGACGACACGATGGCCTTTGCGCTGCGCAGTTTCTCAGATTCGATCCGCTCAGTTGCTCTCAAAGATGGACAGAATGTGTCGCATGCAGCGAAATATCCGAATTACGCATTTTTTTGGCTCACCACTGGAGGACGTGTATCTGGAAAGGGCTTCGTCGGTTTCAATCCAGAAGACGTGATGGGCCTAGCAGGGAGTTGGAAATTCTATCATTTGCGTATGCAGCTATCCCCGAAAACTGGAGGATCGGAGATAAAAGATTCCGGTATTCGTGGACCTTGACTCGGGTCAGCAGGGCCGTTGTTCGGATTTCTCTCTTAAAAGAATAATGCCCTGCAATAACGTGTGTGCATAACGACGTCTTCATTGAGCTGTTGATTAATGATCACGATAGGGTGGCATTTATGGTATCTGATTGCCAATGTGCTTCGTGATCGCCGTGTTAGAACGCGAATACAACTTGAAACACTACAGGTACCGGGTCACAGTCCATTCCGAATACTTCCCCGCGGGCAAATCCCATACCGCTTAAGATTATCATAAGAGCCAGACATCGGCTGAGCACGCATTCTAGACCCCTTTCTGTATCCGCACTCCCTGCCACATCCGTCCTTCTCTTCAGTCGACTTCCGCACCATTTCTGCACTCAATGTCAGTGTCCTGATCAGATAAGCTATCTGCCTTTCCATCGCCGTGGAAAAGCTCTGTTTCCCTTCTTGCCGCTTCCTGCGAGCAAACGCATTGAACCACACTGGGCCGCACACATCATGTGTGGTGATACGGCATTCGATGAGGTAAATGCCACTGCTTCTATTTGTGCCACAAACCCACTAGTAGTGGAGCCGTTCGCCAGGGGATGTGAGGGCAAGCAACCCTTGGCGGGGCTCTTAATACGTCTAGTCACGTTTAACCGAGTGCATTCCTGAGTCAGATGCTCCATCCGTGGCCTTTCCTTAATTATTTATAGCAGTCTTACGGCAGCCTTCTGTGTATGTGAAACGCCTCCTGGTGTTCTTATTTTATCTTTAGAACACCGATTCAAGGTACGCCAATTCAATACCATGGAATAGCTTCTACCGAGGAGACCGTCGACTTTTAGGACTATATAAACTATCCTTTGGGTGTCACTGACGCTGTTTACACCTCATCGGATGACCCATGTCCTCAACAACGCTTCTTCTTTCCGCGTTCTTTCTGGCTTTACTATCATATGGTCACTCAAAAACCTTGGGAAAGCACGCTAGATCTGACTTCTCGAACACTTGCAATACGATAGCAGCAGCAGTCTCTGGCGCTTCACAAGTATTTTTTCCTCGTGCGTGCACCAATTCCTATTTGTGACGCTCCGATCTGATGAACGATTATGATCAAGCTTCACCTGAATACTCGTTCGACATTTCGCATGCCTCCATCTCGAGCACTCAGGTATCCGCTTGCTCGGTGGAGCCAGGCTCAGCCGAGGATGTGGGCAAAATCGTAAGGTGTCTCTACTCCGATCGCACCATCTTCTTTTTCGTTGACATTCGCGTATTTCATAGTTACATATTTGGGATCAAGCCGAACACCTTTTGGCGTGAAAGGCGGAGGATGTACCACTAACCCGGGATTTTCCTCCACGAAAGGCGTAGAGATCTCAATGTCACGCTTCAACGAGACCAAGGTCGATTCTACGTCCGGAACAGTTGAGATCGGGGCCGGACTCACTTGGGATAAAGTGTATGTGGCACTTGAGTCGACAGGAGTGAACGTTGTAGGAGGACGTAACCCCGGTCTCGGTGTTTCAGGACTGACACTTGGAGGTGGTGGGTGCATTTTTTCATTTCATCAGAGGGCTCTGGATCTCGGACCTTGCACTGTAGGCTATTCATACCAGTCAAGTCAGTATGGACTTACGATCGACACCGTTACTGGATATGAACTTGTGCTTCCAAACGGAACTGTCATTAATGTGACTGCGGACGACGAAGATCTTTGGTTTGGATTGAGGGTGAGCAGGGCAAGCTCGATACTGATTGGTATCGCTAAGATCTCCATGACAGGGAGGACTCAATAATTTCGTACGCTATCACTTCATAACAAAGACCCTTGTCATGGCTTGTTGACCTTTGACAGGGAATCGTGACTAAATTCATTCTCAAGTCATACCCCCAAACTGACATATGGGTACGTTGACAAGAGCCTACAACTACAGACCTTATGGTATACTTACTCGAAACCCCGGAAGGGTGGGCACATTTTCTACTCCGATAACCAATTGGATGCAATCAAGCAAGCACATCTCAAGTTCCAGCAAGCAAACGATAACAAGGCTTTTGCTGACATTGCCTTGGCTTATACTACGAGCCAGCCTGCAAGCCAGCCTCAGATTTTAGCTTCGGGCCAGGTGTGTTGCCTCGTTACAACATCATTGTTGATTTAAAATGACACCAATATGACACCAATATCAGTTCTTCCTCTCCCTTAGGTTATTTTATGACGGACCTACTCCTTCGGAAGTATTCGACGACTTCTTGGCTATCCCCTCTATCGAGACAAATGTGACAACCAGATCATTTTCCGACTTGATTCTAAACCAGCAGTCTTTGGTCTCGCCCAGCAACCTTCGGTATGTAGGACTCGCATCTTGTGTCATGGTTGACACTTGATATGTGTAGCACTTTCTACCAGGGCGTCTCGGTCACCCAGTATTCATCAGCTGTTTTCGACTCATTCGTGAATCAGACCAAGGTGAGTTTGTCTTCTAGGCTAGCACACGTTCGTAGCTGGAACATGAATGAATTCTCTAAGTTCTGGGGGCCGCGCCTTTATGCTCTAGATAAAAACTAACCCTGGCCCCAATAATTGAGCTTTACGACAGCAGCATCTTCTCACATGGGAGCGCCTCTGCATATCCACCGGATCGTTCACAGGCTCTCTTCCCTTCGGTTTTCTCCCTCCAGTGGATCAACGCTTCGCTCGATGACACGATGATCTCTGCTCTGCGCCAAATGTCGGATGCAGTCCGTGCTACTGCTGTTACGGATGGGCAGAATGTGTCGCATGCAGCTATCTATCCGAACCATGCGCTTTTTGGCACACCGCTAAAAGACATCTATGGTGGGAACGTGAAGAGGCTCCGCAAGATCAGAGAGAATATTGACCCAAAAGACGTGATGGGCCTTGCAGGGGGTTGGAAATTCTAAGCATGTTGACTTGCACGGTAGTCGAGATTCCGCGAGAATATCGGAAGTAGGAAATCGTCGATCTCAAGTTCGAAGGATTATGAAGAGTAGTCTGTCGCTGTTGTTGAATGTATAGTACTGATGGCCTGGATTTTCAATATGATACAATTCCTAATGGTCAGGGGACATGTTGTAGCCACGTTTCATCCACAGAAGCCAAGGCACTGACACAACCAAACCCAATGAGTCGTCACGACAACGGGGAGTCCGAATCGGATGTCATTTTCTTTGGCGCATTTCGCGATCTCAATTTAGGTGGAAATGCGCAGCAGGGGGGACCCTACCCCACTGCCGCGGCCAACTGGCTCAATCCGCGGAGATTGACAAAAACGCGCGAAGAAGTGCGGTAGATCTTCATCTTTGGGTGTCGCTCGGACAAATGTCGAAACGTAAGGGAGTGTGGGCGAAAGCGCACAGCCGAGAAAGGCCTGCGGGAAGGGGGTGAACAGAGCGCGGGATGGCCCTGGGCGCCTCGACTGCGCCACGGTCAGAAACGGTCAGAAGAGGGGGTAGGCAACCAGACCAGGACTAGACCGGTCTAGTACGCCCTGTCGTGAGGCGCATTCTGAATACACACACACTCGACTGAGAAATGAGACATTTCTCAGCTGAGAGTGTGTGTATTCGATGAAGTCTGATGATGGATACTACAGTGCCAGTCGGAGTCGTGCCTCTCTCCTCCAAAAATAGAGATCGACCACGTCACGTGCAAATCGATATGCCGAATCGGACAAATAGATTGTCGGTATCCTACTCTAACACAATTTCAATATCGCAGTAGCTCAGTAGCTGGAGCACTTGATTGTGCTAATTATGATCAAATGATCGCGCAATCATCACCCTCCTAACCTTAGATCCCTCTTATAGCTATTTGAATCGCGGGTACTGTATTGCAAGTTCTAGTGCACGCTACCGAAAGTCGTAATAATGATCGCTAACACACACTCTCGCCGTATCAGTCCCACACGTCTCTTTTTTCGGATAGGATTAGTTATGATCGGGTTTCTGAACGGACGTCTGAACGGACGTCTGAATCTCGTTAGATTGGTTTGAGGTTTGAATACGCCTTCACTACCAAACGTCCGTTTTTCGGTTTTCCCCGAAAAAGTCAGCTCATCTATCATACTAGATCTGTTACTCCGAGTCGCCCATATCCACGGCGGACAATAATAATAATCGCTCCTTGGAGTAACTTACTTGCGGCACGCGGCGAATTTGTACTGGACACCCATCACAGGTAGGAACAGAAGCGGAAATGGAAGAAACATTACGTACCAAACTGAGGTTGGATCGCACTTGGTCACACTGACACCAATGTCAATCAAATAATGCCGGCCACCACGGGTCTGATGGACAGTGTGTGTTTTGGCATTTAAGGAAGAAGTGAATGAAAGGAAGCTCAGAAATCGGACCTTATCTATCAACTACAATACCGGCTTTCTCGGGGCTCATGTAAATTGGACTTTCTCCTGAGTCGTACAGACGACTCCAAAGACAGACTTCAATTGAAATGATAATCGAGACGTCCTTTAACCGTCCTTACTGCAGCACTGCAAAAAAGATGGAAATTATGGCCGGGTTGTCATGCGGTACGTGAACCTTGAGTAGTAAAGTTGAAACTAGTTCGTTCGATAAATCGTCAAGTGAATCGTGGATTATTACAGTACGTACTGTATAGTACCAGCCGGCGCCACCGCAACGATCCCGAGTCGGCAACTTTTGCTTTTTTGGTTCCGAGGCCAGGCGGGTCCTGAGATCTCTCCCATCTCCCATTTGATTTTGCCTAATTGCGATTTGAAATACTCGACCGCAAAACCCGACGTATTGTGTACAATTGACAGTACATCAGATCACAGACAAGCGAAGTTGGCAAGCGAGGAAGAAGCTTTCATTCTTGACCCGGTAAAAAGCATCAAACAATCAATCAGAAAAGATATGATCAGGACTAATCGTGTATACCTGAATAAATTAGACAGCAAAACGACAACGACAACAGAACAAATAAAAAAAACAGGCAGTGATAGTATCGTGTGTGCATTATCCGTACATCAATGCATCGACGATTGAATGGCTATGACTCGAAGCGAGCCGCCCATGCCCTATTTGAGAAAATATAGAAAAAGAAAGGAGGCAAAAATAATAAAGAGGGAGGGAAATAAATAGGAGCGAATGCAGCTAAAAGGACCATAAACGGCAGTATAAATAATACGACGCGACACAAGCAAGACACGGAGTGCGGAGAGAGCGGAGAGAAAGACGGGACGGGACGTCGCTTCCCAGGACCCATCAGAAACAAACAAGAAGGATAAAAAGACGAAACGAGGGGACCACTGCAGGTCAAATGATACTACCCTCTTCGCCCCCTCACCCGATCTCCAGCTGCAGCAGTGGGCCCGTCCGACCCTGTTGCTCCTGCCGCCGAGTGCGCACGCTTGCGTCCGATGACTACTCCCCCGTCCTCTTCCTCATCGGAGACCAGGATATCTGCCAGCGCGAGGGTAGCCATCGTCGTCGTCATCGTTGTCCTAGCGGGGATGACAAAGTATCGCCCGATCGCCCCATGTACCCCGGCGTTCGCCGCGCCCCCAATATCTCCGCTTTCGAGAGCTCCAGGTGGAGAAACAGGTACACGGTGGCTCGGCATAGGTGACTGCTTCCTGTACTATACGCCACAAATTGGGAAAAAAAAATTGAAAGAAAAAATTAGTTCAAAGGACTCGAGGAACAGGGGAACAAGGGCATGGGGGAAAGGGATAAGAAAAAATGGGAACGGGAAGATCGTGGGAAAATGGAATGTTCATTTTTGTTGGGGAGGGAAGGGAAAGGAACGGTCAGAAGCCCTAGTCGAGGTGAGGACTCACTTTCTCTAGTTCGGGCTTACCGCGCCATTGTGCCAGCGCCTCGCAGAACCTAAGAGACATGCGTTCTACGGGTTTCACGGGATACCGGCACGTGAGGTCCTCCAGATGCCTTGTCAAATCCCGTGTACCTGATGGAATGTCGAGAAACTGGGTGGGTGAAGGTTATCCGGCAGCCCCACACGGCACGGGGAGTTACCGAAAAAAAACGAAACGAGGGACAAACAAAGCGAGTTCCAATCCCACCATCCACGAGCAAGAGTACCAGATCGATCCACCAAGACACAATCCAATAGGCAATAAGGGAAAAGCCGTAAGCATACGTCCAACGATAAAGAAAAGGGGGGGAGGGAACACGGCCAATTGAAGGAGGTGAGGGAAAATCAATTTTTACATACCCGAGCGAGCCGTTGCCCCATCTCGTGGGCGTATTCCGCTTCGCCTCCGCTGGGCTTTGCCCCATCATCGACACTATCGCCGTTCGCACTTCTTCCTCTTTACCACCATCACCATTACTGACTTCGTCACCGATTCCCCCTCCCGCGCCAGCGTTCGCTCTCCGACTCGGGAAGAGCACGTCCACGGCATCAGAGAGACTGGGCATACCATCCGGCTCAAATTCGACGAATTTTTTGTCCGTTGCGACGGCACGCAGCCGCCGTATAGACCATTGTCGTCATCGCCAGCATCGCGAGAAATCGCAACGCCACCGAGCCCAAAGCCCATCAATACCTGTAAGGGCTCGAGACCCCTCCATTCAGCGGTAAGGTATCCTTCGAAAACTGCGCGCGTCAGCAAGCCAGCGAGGAGGAGGTACCATTGAACTGTCGGAACGAGCGCCGGCGCAGCTGGTGCCACCGCCCTCTGGCCATCATTGTTGTTAGTGCCAAAACCGGAGTCGGGTCCGGTTGCCTCCGGGCCGATCTCCCGCCCGAGTTCGAGCGCGACGAGAGCAGAGAGCCGCACGAAACGCGTGATCAGTCCTGTAAGTATTGTGTCTCCGGCACCTTGGGTACGCGTCCAGAGAAGGTCGGTTGGATATGTTTCGTCGTCACCCATTGGGGGTGGCTGTGGTGGGGAGATGATCTCCCGCCGGAGCAACGTTCCGTCCCCTGATCGCACGAGCCCACTGCCGACGCCCACGCCTTCCGCGAAACCTGTAATACCACCACCCTGTGCCACAAATGCGTTTGAAACCGCGTGGCTTTCCCCCTGTGGGTGAGCAGTTCTGTGTGTGCCATGGTCTGAGGCGATACAGATCTCGCAGGAGTGGTGCAGGTGACGCGGACAGCGCGGGGAGGAAGATGGGCTTGGAGCATTCGGGTACGTCGCACCAGCTGCGAATATGCCGCGCACGCGCGGGCAGAGATTAAGACTATTCGCAAGTGGATCTTGCTGATGAGGCAGGGAGGTCAGATTTGAGAGCAGGTAGGCTTGCAAAAGTGTGAAAAGAGAGGAAACACGTACAGGAATTGGTGACAATGCAGACGATACTGTGGTGGTTGTGCCGGACATGGACAAAAGAGGAACAAGACTCTGTGGCAGGCGCAGCAGGGACGCCGACGAAGGTGTTGATGAAGACAGTGAGCTTTGTGTCGTCCTTCGAGAGCTAGATGTGCCTGAATTGTTCCCAGAGGCAGAGGACGAGGACAGGGTGGGCATACCGCCCTGGAAATGCAAGTGGCGCTGCACCGGGGCGTGGCGCGCGAACAAGTCGTTGATAATCGTGCTCAGCGCAAGCCTAAGTCGGATGCCATTCGGAAGGATCTGCTTCCTGACAGGCGATGGCGTCTCAGACGGAGGTGGTTGCTGCAATGTTGTCTGTGAGCAAGGGGGAACCGGGACCAAACAAGGATACTCACGGGGGCAAAAGGCCCGTCCTGCGGTAACGGGATGTCTCGCGGCGGCTGCTCGATCATACTGGTGATGACATATTCCAGTGATTCGGCACGTTGCCTGAGTTTTCGAGCATATGGCAAGTCCTGCCGCGACGTCATCTCCGGTCCCATCCCCTCGTCTTGGTCATCGACGTGTTCCGATCCTCCCAAGCGAGAGCGAATCTCCCAACCGTCCACGTCGTCCTGCTCCCCTTCGCTGGTCACCACGTCGTCCTCATCCCATTGTTCTGGGCGCTCACGGCGCGCGAAGTTTGAAGTTCCTTGTCCACCCGTGCGATCCGTCATGGCGAGCTCGGCACGGGCCTGGGCGAATCGAGTGACGGTGTGTGCCCATATGAGATGATCGATGATGAGCGTCCGTGTGGACTTTTCGCGCGGCGGGATGGAGTGTATGTGGTGTGCGCGTGCGTGCGCGGGCGCGCGAAACATCAGTCCAGAGTTGGTTGGCGTGTGCGGTGGGTACGAGAGGGCCAGCGGTCGTGGCGATTGGGGTTGAGCTTGCGGATTTGCCGTTCCTGAAGTGAGGTTCGAGCTGCTGTCACGTCCGGGAGCCGAGCTGTTAGAGTTCTGCGCCGTTTGGAGGGAGGGCGGGGGTGGCGTTGCGGCAACGTTTGGAGAGTGAGGGAAATCCATAAAGAAACAGGGGAGGTGATGACGATGATGAACGTAAAAGCCGGTCATTCACCAAGGGATAAAAAAAGGAGGATGGAAAGAAGGCTGCGAGAAGAAGAAGAAGAATAGATATGAGATTATACCAAGTCTCCTCCGTGGTCGATGTTTCCGACCTCTACCGGGTGATCTCGGACGTTTGATTTGATGACTGAGCGGCTAATCACTCATCACTTTAGGGGAAAAAGGGCAAGGCTGTGCTTTGGCAGCGCAAAGCACAGGTCACAGAAGCCCAGGCCATAGAAGTATGGTTCTGCGACATTGCCCTCTGCAGTGCATAACAGATGAGATTCGCAAAGACGAAGACGCCAATGGTAGAGGATGCCCACCTCCCTCGATACCCGCTCGTCCCCGGCGGGTGGCAACTTCCTAATTTAGCAAGCCGCGGCATCGGGCACTCATCGTACTCATCCGCGGGCCACGGCATAGGGAGAGTGATTTCGTTGGCAACGGCAATGCTCGCAGACTGATCGAGCAACCGGAAAACAGAATGGTAAACCTGAGGCGACCCGTGTGGGAAGCCCGGAGGGGCGTCCGGGTGAAAGGACGAGCGAGAAGACGCTGTGACTCGCCGAGAAGTGATTAATGTGATTGGTGGGACACTGTAGGCCTCGCAACAGTACCCTATCCTGTGTACAGACAGCAGTCTGACGGCGCCTTAACCTGCGTAACCTCTCCACTTGGCCGCCACCAATGCCAGTGGTCAGCCAACCCCCTACTGTTCCAAAGGCCTTGAATTCGAACATCTTCATCACGGTAACAGTCATACACCCCAGTACAGTACATTAGGTACAGTACTGTGGAAGGATCTAATGTGGTAGATGCACGCTTTTCTCGCGCTGGACTCGTACAGTATTTAAGGTATTTTCTGGTGCAATAGAGGCCCGTTGTCGGCGGTCCACGTGGAAATTCTCAATGATCCGGGGTGTATGAAACTAGTAAGTTATTATAACCGTAACCGCTTCTCAAGCGTGAGAAACTTAAGAGTGGGGGTGCCGCATAGCACTGGCACGTGGCCATCAATATCTCTCCACTGCTGTTGCTCTTCGTCGCTGCTCCATCGCTCGCTCCATTTCGTTTTCCCCTCCCACCACTCCCACAGAACTCTCACGAATCCATCCGGAGTTGACCCCATTCAGCTCACCAGTCGCCGCTCAAGCGTTCAACCTCCCGCTACCCCACAACGCCTCCGCCTCCGCACCGTGCTCCACAGCAACTCAGCAGCGACACACCATTCCGTAGTAACCCTTCAATACGTCCGGGCACAGCCTGGTTGCGCAGGCAACGTGCAGTGCGACGGAGTTCTTCCCCCCACCCACGCGGCTGGCAGGCTCCCTTCCTGTGTCCCAGCCGAGCCAGAAAGAGCCAAACGCTTTACCCACACTGTATATATGCTATACGCCTTATCAGATTTCGTAGACCATTGGTTCTCACGCTACACAATCATATGCTACTCAATAGTGAGATGGCCGAGCGACAACCAAAGATAGGTGCTCATCTATCATGATACCTTTCGGTCCAGTCGTTGGCGCAACCCCAGGGACTGAATCCGAGTCCTTTCAAATCCTGCCAGTGTTGGCACTCACTGGCAACACACCTGCCGCTCTTCGAATCCAGGCCGCCAACGGGGCCCGATCGTCCTTCGCAATTTACCGAGATTGAGATGATAATCATGTTCTAAATACTTCCAGGGCTCAGCGCTCAGGGTCCAGGGGGGCATGCCCAGTACGGACAATCTAAGTTAGCTGAGTCGGAAGGAAGGTGGCACGATTATTCAAAACAAAGGAAGTTCCTTCTGAACTCCGACTCCTCGACGAGTCCTCGTGGCTCAAATAACTATACTCACTACAACTCTTTCAAGTTTTCCATCCTGAGTCCGCTTCCGTATTTCAACCTTTCTGCTCCCCATGGGGTAGGCTCTAATCCTCCCCGGGCCCGACATCATCTTAGGGTACAATCTTTGGCTTTGGCAATACGAACACGTCTTCGGCATCAAATTTTCGTCGAATGGCCCAGATACAGTATGGTCGGGATGCCGCTTGGTGCACGGCTAAAGTCTTCCATTCAATAGCCGGGGAATAGGCTAGGCCTCGCCGCCTCCTACTGTACATCTTTGCGCCCTTACGGCGGGGGGCGAACGCATTGATATTCACACGATGATCACGCAGCATCCGAGTACCTTTCAGCTCCGGTCGTTCCTCCAGATTGGCCAATTTGTTCTATTCTGACTGAAAGACCGGGAGAGCTTGCTATGGAAGCAGGACAACGCCGGGGTTTGAGGGCAATTTGTGTCCATGCGCTGGACGAGGTACTAGTTTTGGAGCGCCAACTGTGCTGGCAAGTGACCGTTGGTGCCTCATTGCTTGCTTCTCGGAAAAAGTATTACATGATCTTGGCTCGGAGTTTTTTCGCTTGTACGGCATTTCAATTGGTTGGTTGGTGAGTCGATCAATCTTTCCTGGGGTATTCCTTTGTAGTTCAAATTGAACATTATGAAGTGATTGATGTCAGAGGCCACAGCATTGGTCATGTCACTCCTCTCGTGGACTATATAGAAAGGCCCCGTTTCTTCAGAATCTCAACTGGGGGCTACTGTCTGCATAACACTGGTTCACTCATGGCCTTAGCGTCGCTTCTTCTTTGCGCATTCGCTCTGGCATTACCTTCATATGGCAGGTCAACAGCCTTGGAAATGCGCAATTCCTCAGACCTCCTGTGTACTTGCAATGACATTGCGGCGGCTATCTCTAGCGCGTCACAAGTATTTTTTTCTCGTATGTCACTCTTTCATCTATGACACTTCATTCTAATGCCTGATCAAGCCGCACCTGAGTACTTGCTCGACATTTCGCACACTGCTATTTCGAGCTCCCAGACATCCACTTGCTCGGTGGAGCCAGGCTCGGCCGAGGACGTCAGCAAGATTGTACGCTATCTTCATTTGATGCACCGGCTTTGGCCGACCCATATTTCTATAGCTACGTATTTTGGATCAAGCCGAACACCGTTTGCGGTGAAAGGTGGAGGACATACCTTCAACCCAGGATTTTCCTCGACTAGCGGAGTAGAGATCGCGATGGCACGCTTCAACGAGATAAAGGTCGATTCTACGTACGGAATAGTCGAGGTCGGGGCAGGCCTCACTTGGGACCAAGTGTATGATGCACTTGAACCGACTGGAGTGAACGTTATAGGAGGGCGTATACCGGGCGTCGGTGTTGCAGGGTTGGCCCTTGGCGGAGGTAAGTCACTTTCATAGACCGAGGCTAGATCTCATATGTTTCCAGGCTATTCATTCAAGACAAGTCAGTATGGACTTGTGGTTGACAACATTGCCAGATTTGAACTTGTACTTCCAAACGGGACCATCACAAATGTGACTTCAAAGGACGAAGATCTTTGGTTTGGATTGAGAGTAAGTGGAGAAGCTAGATACAAATTAATATGGCTAAAGGTCACCCATTGAGGGAGGGATGAATAATTTCGTATGCTGTCAATTCGAGGGGGGAATCCATTTCTTGGATTTTGACCGCTTATAGGGAATTGTGACGAAATTTATCCTCGTATCGTACCCTCAAACTGACGTATGGGTAAGTTGACTATAATCATTTCCCGATCACATCGGAGGCTTACTCGAAGTCTCGCAGGGAGGTATACTTTCCTACGACGAGAGCCAACTGGATGCAATTAAGACAGCGCTTTTCAACTACGATCAGAAGAACGATACCAAGGCCGCGTCTGTCATTTCCCTGACTTATTCTTCGGGTCCGGTATGCTCTGTCATGGAGCATCACTGTTATTTTCAAGTTGAACTGACAATGTAATAGTTCTCGACCGCTGTGGTTTTCTTTTACGATGCGCCTACTCCTTCGGGAGTCTTCGATGAATTCTTGGCAATCCCGACTATTGGGGGAAATGTGTCAACATGGTCATTCTCTGATTATATTCAAAGTTTGGGTGCTCCGTACAACTTTCAAGGCTATCGGTCAGTGGTTCATGCCGCTGTCTGGTGGAATATGGGTTCACTAGGCATATATGTAGCGTCTTTTCCCATGATGCACCGGTGACACGGCACTCGCCTGCCGTTTTCGACGCGTTTGTGAATCAAACCAAGGTAAAAAGTCCCACCTTACAGCCTGAGTTCGGATCGTAAAACGCGTTCTCAGTTCTGGGGGGAGCACCTTCAAGCTTATGCTCAAGACAAAAACATAACCGTGGCATCAACCATTGAGACCTTCGACAAACGTCTCTTCTCGCACGGGAGCGACTCTGCATATCCGCCTGAACGCTCACAGGGTGTCTTCCCCTCTGCCATCTCCGTCGAGTGGACTAACAGCGCGCTCGATGACACAATGGCTTTTGCCCTACGCAGTTTCTCGGACGCAATCCGTGATGCTGCTCTTGCGGATGGGCAGTCACATGCAGCGAAATATCCGAATTATGCGCTGTTTGGTACGCCACTGGAGGACATGTACGGTGGGAATGTTGAGAGGCTCTGCAAAATCAAGGCGGCGATTGACCCGGAAGACGTAATGGGCCTTACAGGGGGTTGGAAGGTCTAATATATTGGACTGCGCTACTACTACGCTACTGTGCGTTCCTGTTGAATTATCCAAGGCAGAGGATCGGATATTTGTTAGTCGTGATATTTTCTTGACGGGTCAGTACATGCAAGTGCGCAAACAATCATGTCTTGTATGACCGAAGTCTGGTGAAGAGGGTATTTAAGCCCTAGATCATGAAAGAAGCTAAAGAAGCGTGCCTTGTCGTTGTCAAATTTTGTGGACAGCGCGGGTTTGAAGACTTACCATTTGCCCCGTTTATCCGAACCGAATCGATCCGCGGCCCAGAGGTGTTGGAAAAAAACACCCAAACTATTGGATTTGTGGTTCCAGAAAGGTACAGCATCCAGATTCATGCCGCCAGCGATCTTACATCTTAACTGTACGAGAGTGACAATCCAGATCTCGCGCCTAGACATGGTAAGCCCCGATTCCACTAAATCGGGGCAGCCCGAGGCATGAGAAAGGCAAACTCTATCAGTTTTCCATATAGATCAAGGGACTGTACATCCCCATCCCTCCGCATGCATCAAAGAATCCAACCATACCTCGTGTCCAACGACTGCATGGCCGGGACGCACCGCTCTCGCTCATACCCCTTTCGTTCATTTCACCACTCTGACTGCATTATATGGCCCCATTACTGTATTTCTATGCCATCTAGCATGCCATGGCATGACCACCGGCACCAAGAATAACAATGACAGATCAAGTCTAGGAAAGGGGCAGTTTTCAGCCAATCATAGATAGATTTCTGAATGACGACGACTACTTACTAGATAACTTGGCGATCAAAGTAACTTACCACACGGCGACGGAAAGGAAGCTGGGAAAAGAAGTAGAAGAAGGAAAAGACTCACCGTGACTGCGCCTCCGACACTCCATGCACTTCCGGCCAGGACACCCCGGCCCGAGTTTGATGCATTGCCACAGTCGGACTCTGGATTAGCCCGCAAGCTGCCGTTTACAATTCTGATCTAGAAGAATGGAAACCACGCGATTACCTGTCAGGACCACATGGCCCATGCACCGCACAGCAGTCCCGCCACCAACACCATAACGTATGTCCTGTTCAACCGTGACACCCGCGCCGCACCGCCCAACTTTATCCCCGCCCCACATATCGTACACAACCGTGATATTCACAGGAAATGATACAGTACGTAGGGCCAATTTAAAATTACTGTAAAAAAAAAAAAAGGCGCTCGGCATACGTACTGGGTACAGCCAACCAACGTGCGCCGTGCGTCGATCGATCATCAAAAGCACGCGAGAACTAGATCTTGCCATGGAAGGACTGATATGCCAGCATGCAGTCAGAAGAGAATATCTGATAAACGTTCTCCGGAGTTAGTTTTGTCACAAGACTCCGGAAAAACATTGATGGCCTTATGCAATCCCCTTGGAGCGAAAGCCTAGAAAGTCAGCTCGAACTGGTGGCGGCTACAGTATATACCGTGACGTGTAAACGGCAGATAGTGCTTCCCGGCCTTCCTTGACGAGATTCAGCTTTCGAATCATGATTGAGAACGTGACACGCCGAGTTTGGAGCACTGAATGGTATATGTAACCGGAAGTTTGCTGCCAAACATATACGGCTACTGTAAGATGAGTGGAGACAAATGATGCTAGAGAGTCCTCCGAATGTATCGAGATACTGTACGTTTCCTGTATGTAACTAATCACTACATAAGAACAAGAGCAAGAGTAAGAGTAAAGAAAGCAGACAAAGAGGCGATGGACGAAGGATACAGAACAACGTAAAAGCTGAGTGACAGGGTACATAGTAGTGACTAAAGTGTTCCGAGAAGCTGTGTTTTGTTTCTTTTTTTTTTCATTCCGTATTTCAACACATTCTGTATGTATTGTACACGAGACAGGCAGGTCCTAGTAGTAAGGAAGAGAAAGTTTCGTGAAAATCATGCGAAAGAATCAAGAAAGAAACTAGAAGACCGACCAAAAGAAAAATGCGACTAAAAGTACAACGACAAAGAGTAAACAAAGAACAGAAAACAGCAGAGAAAAAGGAAAAGAAAGGGGGAAGCGTCCATTCCGCCCAGTGGAGGGGACGCAGGCAAAAGCTTTCTGTCTCACTTCCATCCTCACTTCCCCCTCTCCTGTTTTCGTTCATGCCCACACAGCCTCACCCCACCACCGCTTCTCGCCACCACGCACGCCCCACTCGACGATACCAGTTGTACTAGCAACGTACAACCACGCACCGCGCGGATCAAAGCACGTCCCAGCCAAATCAAGGTGTGGCGGTGTCCCCACCACAATTTCTCCCTCTGCCTCCGCTTCCGCTTCCGCATCTCCCGTGTCAACACCCATCTCACGCGCGGCACCAGAGTGCACCACCGTCGCAGCAAGAGGTCTTTGACGTGGTGGTAGTGGCAGAGGAGGTGACGCGGCGCGAGAAGGTGCCCGTGAGGTCAGACAGTCCGTCTCGACTTCCGCCTCAGCACCGTCTTCACCATCGTCCGTATCCACATCTACGTCCATCTCTGCCCCTACACCCGCCCCTACTACCTCTGTATGCGAGCGCCGTCGGGGCGAGGGAAGCGAAGAAGTAGATGTTGGCGTTGCTTGAGAGGTGGCCATGGGCAGGTCACGAATTTGATGCACGCGTACACGCAAGCGTCTCTCACGGTCACCACCCGAGTGTCCTAGGGGGGACGGCGCCGGATTGTAAGAGCGGTGATAGTAATGCCCGTGTCCGTGTGGATGCGTATGCGTATGCAGGTGCGGCACGGGAATGTGGGGCAGGCGTGGTGGTAGGGGAGAGGGTGTGACGGTCCAGGCATCATCGCTTGTGGGGCGGGCACGTAGGTAGGATTGTGTTTGGTGATTTGGCAAGGGTAACGTCGGAGCTGATGTCGAAGTCGGGGTCGGTCTTGGTGAGGATGGCTGTGGAGGATCATTGACGATCGCGGGGACACGGATGATCTCTTCATGTTCAAATGTGGTCGCGTCGATAACGTGTAACAGCGATGTGTGCTATCGCCCGGGCGAGCGCGTCAACTAAACATTCTTAGGAGAAGTATCATGGACAACGTACCTCGGTGAAGGTCATGATCTCCTTTCCGCCGATTCCTGTACTAAATTTGACGTTCCTTACTCCCCAGCCAGGTGCCTTATGTCCTGGCATAGTCCAATCCCACGAATCCTCATACAACCACCCGCTGGCGTTACCGGTTGCCCTGCTCCCACCCCTTGACATCCCACCAGGCGGCGCACGACTCCGGTCAGTAGTAAACACCTTCATCGGCTTGCCCGAGCGGACGTCCCATACCGCAACCATACCTTCCTGAGACGCGACAGCAAATTTAGAGCCTGACGGTGAGAAGGCCGTGCAGAACGAGGCGGGGAGCGCGCCAGCGCCATGTGACGGGTGCACGTTCACGGGCGTGTCGAAGGGTGGGAGGGTTAGCCGCGCAAGTGGTGTGAATGTGATACGGGCGCCGCCAGTCATGCCGTGTAGGTAGACTTGAGGGGAGTCGCCGACCGAGAGAAGAGTACGACCGTCCGGCGAGATCGAGGCTGCGCAGAGAGGACTATGTCAGTGGTGCTGCCAGACGCGTGGTTACGAGTGGGAATTGAAAGGAGATATGACATACAATGATTCACGGGCACATCAAGCCGCAACGTGCCTGCTTCACTGATCCGCTTGGGAGGACCATCGACACCCTTTGCGCCCCGCACGTTAACGTCGAAAAACTTGACGGTACAGTCATTATTGCTGACTGCAACGCGAGGCTCCGCGCTACTCTCGTTTGAACGAGTAAGGCTGAGGGAGGTGAGGAGGACGGAGTTGTTGATAGAGCCGGACAAGACGCCATCGTATTGCCACAACCTTCTTGAGCCATGTGAGGGAGGATCAGAAGAGTTGCGTGGTGAAGTGTGCCTGGAGTGAATGGATAGGTGTAACTCGGCGTCCTGTCCACCTGCAGCAAGGAGACGCTCGTCTGAATCGGGGATGTTGAGGGAGGCGATGGTGTTTGGGACGTAGTTGAGGGAAACCAGTGGCGTTTGTGCCTATCAGATATAGTTCGTCAGCAGCTGTGGGCAAGACCGGCGAGACCTGGCAAAGCTCGGAAGTACTGCGGAGAAGGCGGCGGGACATTACGGTGAGGCAGAAGTCTGTGCCTGGAGTCATAACAACAAGGAGCGCACGGACGCTGTCAACAACGCTGCGGCTTGGCTGGACACACAAGCCCGACTCCCAGGCAAATCGAAAGGACGTCACCTGAAATGTTATACCATGTGGTACAAACCAACGAAAGAGCATATCGCTCACTCACGTCCCCCATTTTTTTCGCTTCTTTCCGCGTAAAAGCGATCGGAAAAACGACGGAGAAGGATAGGCGAAGAGAAGAAAGGAGGGAAAGTACAAGACTCACAGAGGACGGATCCGTTATGTCGCGCTCCATTATACTCTGGTCTTGGACATAGTTGACCACGCCACGCTCGTCGGGACATATAATGAGATCTCTAAGTTGGCTGTGTGTAGAAGAAAGAGGAGTTAAGGACGCCCCAAAGCCGTGAGTTGGTATCGCCTATCGGGTAAGCTAAGAGGCGAAAAAACGCACACATGGCAAATCGTAACCGGTTGGCGGACGATATGAGAGGGTTCTGGTGTGAGGAGGGATTGAGAGCGAGCCATGAAAAGAGAATTATGAGAAGCCAAGTGGAGATGATGGAGGAAGGAGAGATAGGAGCGTGGAGGGGAGAATGGCTTGAAGGCTCTCAAGGAAGGGAAAAGTATCGATGGGAGCGGACACGCGCTTTCTCGGCCCGTCTACCCCACTCTCACCATATATGGTCATATCACGGCTCTTCTCGGCGCCGGTCTTCCCTCGGACGACCGTGTGGCTCTGCCGGTCGTCGCACAGCTGGTATTGATAGTTGACAGTTGCACCGTACTCGATCGTCAACAACACGCGGCCATCCATTGCAGTGATATTCTGTCTTGTCTTCTTTTGTCTATCTCAGACGTGTATCAAATCGTAAATCAGAACACATCAGAACAAGATCCGTCTCAATGGAACGTCCTCGATCATCAGACGTGCGTTGTAGGTACGTGCGTTTCGTATGTTCGTGAGTAATAAAAATCTTAAAATGAAACAAGAATGCGTGATGTCCAATGCTCGATGACTACCAGATGACACACCCACCCCACTCACACACGACGCATCATGCGCGAACTAGCTGACTGGCCATGGGCATCACCCTTTACAGCTCCCATCTTGTTCGCGCCAGTCAATCCCAACCTTCCGCCACCACCGCCGCCACCCCCAACAGCCACAGATGTTGACATCGACACGCGCCTCGCACTGCTGGCACCGACACCAACAGAAGAAGCACGCAGCACAGCTATACCAGAAGCGCCTGCACGTGACGTCGGCGCGCGGAGGCTAGACGGACGACGCAGGCCACTGCTTGCACCTGCCGCAGTCACCTTGGACGACGATGGGACCACCTGCGCCGCCATCTGCTTGTTCCGCTGAGACTGAGACTGCGTGCGCGTGGATGCTGCCGATGAGGGTACAGACATTGCCCTCGAATGCGCGACGTTAGTAAGCGCTGGTGCAGGTGGGCGCTGTACTCCGCTAAGTGTCATCGTGCTTACGCTTCCGCGTGGCCGCGGCGGTTGGGGCTGCGCAGAATGACCACCAGTGCTTCCTATTGGTTTGCGCGCTGGGATACCACGTGTCATCATCGTCATTCCTGGTTTCGTTTTTGCGACTTGCGGAGCCGTGGATGCAGACCCAGGCATGGGAAGTGTGGAAGATATCGATGGGCGCATGCTGTTTCGTCTGGCAAGGAGCGGCGCCGGAGGTGCATTGTTACTCCTGGCGGTGGGCGCGACGGGAACCGGCGCCTTGTTCTTTGGGCGGAGGAACTGGCGCACTGGTGCTTGCGGAGCTGCAGTAGTAGATTTCGTTTGAGAAGTGAAGGTCGAACATAGCAGAATAAAATACTCACTGGCAACGTTGCAGTTGCTAAACTGCTCCGGTGGCGTTGAGATGATATTATCGTTATTCCCGTCCTTGTTCTGCAAAAAGTCGTCCTCTTCTTCCACAATGTTCATGTCTCGTAGTCGTTCCCCCAGCATACCCAGACAGTCCAGCTCATCGTCACTCTCGGCACCCGCCTCTGGGATAGGGATCATGATGTTGTCTCCCTGATCCCTATCCTCAAGTACCTTCATGACAGGCGCGCTCGCCATCCCCATGTCAAGGTCCGCATCCAACGAGTCATTTTCAGGAAACATGATCTTGTCCTTGAGCAAATCAAACGACGTCGACTCGTCAAAATGCACGCTCATAGCCTCTTGAAGGTCTACGGATGCCACAGATGTTCGACGCTGCTGGATGTCAACGTCAACACCCATGTCACGGGACGCATGGAACATCGTGTCTGGGCGCAGCTGTCGTCCTTTGGGTGATGGCGACGATGGCTCGGCCGGTGTAACGGCGATTCGTGGCGCAGATGGGGTGGATGGCGGTGATAGCGAGGGAGAGCGTGAGCGTGACGTGGTGCCGTTGATTGCATTGATGACAGACGCGAGGGGAGACGAAGACGGTGCAGGGGTGGGACGTGCAAGCTTGAACGGAGAGGGGGACCCGAATAGTGATGATGATGGTATACCCTTACGCGTGAGGGGCGACGGCGACGGACACTTCTTCTTCATGGCTAACGGGCTACTCTCGCCGTCTCCGAGCGCGATGTCCGCGAGAGGACGTCGTGGGGGCGAGTCTCGCGCCTCTTCTTCTCTGGCTGTAGTAGGGAGAGTAGCCTCGTGATTAACCACAAACCCATGTTGTTCTCTTTGTCCATTGTCAGAATCCGAGTCAGAGTCAGAGTCGTCCGATGGGTACGCATCACCAACATCGATCAGCCGACCCCTTGGCAATGAATGGGGTAGCTGGGCCTTTGGACGCGTGTAGATGCGGTTGAAAAACTTGGTGAGAGTGATAGAGTTGTCACTGGCGCTACTGCATTGTGACTGGGGGCGGCATTTTCCTTGTCAGAGCCTGGGTCTGGAGAAGGGACATCGCGACAGGGAGGAGGGGGCGGCGTCGCAGGATCTCCTGAGAATAGTGGGTCGAAGAGGGTGAGGAGGCTATCTCGCGGACGATTCATTTTTAGTTTGCAGAGGCAGGCGAGAGCAACTTGAACGTGTTTCGGTCGTTCAAAACGTTGCGCGACTCACCTTACCCGCCTCACGTGACCGTTTCTCGCGTGTTTTCTCAAAAATTAAAAAGGGCTCCTTGAACGTAACCACCGGGTAACCACCAATGAAAACCAGCCCCTCCTAACGCACCGATATTGTACCCACTCAATTGAACATGAACATGTTATTAAAAGGATGACTGCGAGTTACCATGGACCCATGGAACTACAAGACCCGTAAACACACAATGTGCGTCTCGCCTTCCCAACGAACAAAATCCTCCCATGGTGCCAAGTCACGTCACGAAGCATGTAGCGCATGTCACCCAGTCCCTCAACCTGAGTACTCTGCACTACTCCCGCTCAACAATCACCCTCTAATGCTCACTGAAACCTTCTCGTGCCTAAACTCCAACTGGCAGAGTTAAAATCTCTAAATTGCGTGATCGACAAATGACGACGAACGACGAACTAAAGACCCACAACAGGCAAGATTCACTAAACTACTGTAGCCAAACGTACTTGGAAAGAACACAAACTAAGTTGCATATCGATACCACTCCGGTCGGTACCCCTATTACCAGGCCCAGGGATGTGCATGGCATTTTTTCCTTGCGCCAGGCCACAGCCCTGCTATACTGTACTGTACCGTCACGGTGCTCCAGCGCGCCAAGTAGGGCTGATATTATTTTACTTGCTACTTAGCGTTTATTTGTTTAGAAACGAAACAATAAATAAATAAAAACTGCTAATTTATTGGTTATCCAGCATCGCTACCTGACTCAGCGTCGAGTCCGAGTCGGACTCCCCCGGCAATGCTATCTCTGATTGAGCTGGTCATCGGCTATCACCTCCTGGTCCCTCTTGTACCAGCTCATGGCAAGACCTCCAATGTTATAAGCCTGATGACGTGAAGTCCAGCATACAGTAAGTTATGTTAACTTACATCACTGTAGCCAACGGGACGCCCGGTCTCCATTTCGGTCCTCTCTACTGTACCTCTTGCTACGGTGCCTCTCGCTACTGTAGTGCGATCGGTTCTCATTCCTTGACGTAAGTTGCCACCCTGGCTTCTCGTTGGTCTCATCGTTCCGCGACACTTATAACCACAGTGAGTATCATAATTCAATTTTATTCCCTCGATCCGCCAACTCACCGCTCCCCCTTAACTCGCGCTATTCCCATGGCCGTGTCGGTCATTTCCCTGACGTCAATCCTTGATATTCTCGTTCTTGTTTCTTCTCTGGCCGTATTCTTGGCCATTCGTGACTATCAAAGGAGGCAGGGTCTCCCGTACCCTCCTGGTCCGCGGCCGCTTCCTCTGATCGGAAATCTATTCGATATCCCAAGGGAATTTTCGTGGCTAAAATATACTCAATTCTCCAAGAAATATGGTATGATCTATTTCGCGGTAATGGACCACTCGGCCCTGACAGAAGGGATGACAGGCGATATCATATCTTTCCGGGCTTTTGGTCAAGTCATCGTCGTGTTAAATTCCATCAAAGTAAACAAAGATCTCCTCGAGAAACGTCCTGACATCTACTCCGATCGTCCTGTGATTACAATATTCGAGATGTATGTCTTCTCTAACGGGGCATTCACGCGCGGCGTCTGATGAAGTTCAGGATGGGGTGGTATTGGAACGTGGGTCTTGGAAATTGCACCGAGGAATGGCGTTGGGACTCAAGCTGCTCAACCGTAGTCTTCGACCGACGAGCATAGTGACGTATCGTCCTTTGCTAGAAGCCAAGGCATATGAGCTCCTTTCTCAGGTGTTAGCAAATCCGGATGAGTTGGAGGCCCATCTCAATCGGTTCGTACCATTCCTCTGGTGCACCTCCAGGGTTTCCAACCATTTTTCAACTGTCAAGCCTATCTGGATCGATAGTGTTGACCATGGCGTATGGTTATGAAGTCAAGGATATCAATGACAGGATGGTCAAAGTTGCTAAGAAAATGGTACAAGTCATGGGTGAAGTAGCCCTCCCCGGTGCCTTGCTCGTCAATATCGTCCCTTTCTGTGAGTCCTCTTTGGTGAACATTTGACAAGTCCAACGCTCAATCACCCTAGTACGACACATCCCTGAATGGCTTCCATGGTTAAGTTATAAGCCGCTCGCTCGCTTTGGCTACGATATAGGACAGGAGGTCTTACATGTGCCGATGGAATTCGCCAGAGAATCCGTGGTGAGTATAATTTGAATTTCAAGCGTGTTTGAATATTCATACTTTTGAAGCGCAATGGTACTGCTCAACCATCACTCGCTCTTGAGAATCTGCGAGAGACCGAGAAACTGGAGAAATCAGAGCGCGAAAGAAAGGAGGAAGTGCTCGCCCAAGCTCTAGGGGCGATGGATCTAGGTGAGTGCAATAATATATCGATGCTTGACAAATGATTGATAGAGCTCTCAGGCGGGACCGAAACAGTACGCGGTTGAAGTAGATAATCCGAGAATATGCCAGCTCAAACAAGTTTTCGATTTTCAGACGCCGTCTTCCTTGATGCCGTTCTTCGTAGCCCTCTTACTTCGTCCTGAAGTCCAAACGTTGGCTCAGAAAGAACTCGATGCAGTTACCATGAGGGAGCGACTGCCGACGTTTGAGGATCGTCCTAGGCTACCATTTGTCGATGCTATATGCAAGGAAGTGAAAAGGTGGAAGCCTTCCGTGCCTCTTGGTGAGTTACTACCATTAAGTTTTCTCCCACGTAAGGATGACGGCGGACAGGTGTACCCCGCGCAACCGCAAGCGATGACGTCTATGAGGGTTACTTCATACCTAAGGGTTGGTATTCGAGAGTACAAATTAGTCTCGCTGTTGGCTAATCTGTACTGTACCTTAGGTGCGGTGGTAATGGTAAACGCATGGTGCGATCTACTCTAATTTTTCCCGCTTGGCTCTCAAACCTTTTGTTAGGGCGGTTCTTCATGACCCGGTCAGGTACCCAGAACCGGATTCCTTCCAACCGGAACGGTTCATGAACCCAGATGGAAGCGCGTGTGAAGATCCGGTGTTGTCTATAATATTTGGACTTGCAAGACGAATATGCCCCGGGAGACACTTAGCTGATGCTGTGTACTTTATTGTCGTTGCCTCTTTTCTTTCTGTTTTCAACATCAAAGGCGACGGCACTGATGGAGGACCTGATAAGTACCCATTTACGGGCAGCGGCGTAAGGTGCGCTCATCGCGTCTCGTTGGTTGTGCAAGAGACTCGGAGAGTTGATTGCTGACTTTTTCTTCCTAGTGTTCCGTGCCCTTTCACTTGCTCCATCACCGCAAGAGATAAAAGGGCAGAAGAGCTCATTGCTGCTAATGCGGAAGCACGACGACCTACTTAGGTTGTCTATTTATCTTGTGCTCCGTTTTCCCTTGCTTCTCATAGGAGGTATCGTGGAGAGGCTGTTTACGTTCCGTTCTTAACTCATGTGCCTTCAAGTTTATGTACCCGTCTCGGTTAAAACGACCTCAACTACATGGTTACTTTCGTGACATCGACGTGAGGCAGTTGTCCTGAGCAAGACTCAAACCTGTGCTGCCTGCTGTGAAACAGGGAGCTTATGGAGGTTCTTTAATTCGGCGAATCGTATACTACGTATAAAGAATAGGTTTAAAATTGTGGCTGTTTTCGTACGTACAGTAAGTGCCTTGCTATAGACGTGTACCCCCAGTAGGTCAACGATTTATCTTTGGTGAATCATCTACGACGTTACCCGAACCGTAAGTTAGATGATAAGTTACGACGGTCATGAGCCACCGGCACGATTGGGTTTCGCTTAGGCGGTGCGATTACAATTACTGTAGTGTACAAGCGGTAACTCACAAGTGGATCTCGACACTGTCGTCACTCACCAGCCTGTCACTTCAGTTCAGTAATATGACATCCTTAACCCCTGAGGCCTCCCACTCGCGATGGCCTTCAAGTTCTCAGACCATCCAAGTCTACAGTATTGAGCCTTCGAAGAATGAGATAAGTTGAGTCCGATGGGATGGAGGATTTGTGCAATTGAGCTCGCGCCTTATTGGGACTCGGAATTGACACGTCAACGCGTCCAACCGCTCATCGAAAGCGCTCACGTACTCCGTAGAGAAACCAGGAACGGAAACGGCGCGCAGGCAAAGAAGAACCACGCGTAACGGACTCGGAAGCGGGTGTCGTCACTGTCGTGGAAGGAAGGCTTCGTCCAGTGCAGGTCGTGAAGTCACGGTGGGAGTCGTAACTCACTTGGTACGGCCACAACTTGTACACTGATGCTACACCGAGATTGGCAAGTGATCGCACCCCTGGTAACACTCTAGTTCTCCCACTGCGAGACGGATAATTGTTTATCCTTCCTTCCTGCTCCGCGTGGTAACTACTTCGGCGTAACTTCGACTGCAGTGTGCGGCATGTGGCTCACCGGCGTCACCGCCTCTACGGATGGTCGAACTTTTGAGTCCCCGCAACGGGGACCTTAGATCCGCTCGGCAAATCCACCAGTTTGATCTAACTTACTCCATTTCCTCGCACTTAGTACATCTTGGGATCGATCGGATACAGTAGTGAGAGAATTTACCGTCCACATGACTGTGCCAGCCTGCAACTCATCGAGCGGTTTCTGGCTCGCTTGTCCTCTCATGCTTCTCGTGCCAAGTTAGCACAAATTTTCTCACTTCCGTCTACTAACGGAGGTCATGATACAGTAATGGTGCGGTGAATTTTCGGATGTATGAACGCCGAGAACACAAGAGGTCGAAGCGACCTTTTTTTTACTCTTGGCCCCCAATTCCCGCCAGCTCTTACCGTTCTTCTTTCGCTCCTTGTCTCTGACTTGCCTTTAGCCATGCCTTCTGAGGTCCAGATATTCAGTAAGTGGTAGCCAGCTCTTAGTCTTGCTGATCTTTGTTTATTGTCTATTGTCTTTTTCTTCATCAGACCACCTTGTCAAAATCGTTCATTTATTCAGTGGCATCTACCTGTGCGCTTCAACTTGCTGCATACTCACCGTTTCGCAATGTTGACGGCTCCTTGCCACAGATGGGAGTTTTTCACTACGCTCGACTTTGAGTGGGAAATATTCACTGGCAGACGGCCATGGAGGTGGTCGTTCATTGTGTATCTCACGGCGCGGCTATTAGCCCTCATGGCAACTGTCTGCGACTTGGTGGGATTCAACCTCACTTCCATGTATGATTGCAATGTCAGTATTCGCTCTGGCATACCTTTTGTTTAGCACTGATCAACATGATCTTGCGGCAGGCCTGGTTCCGTACTCTCCTTTTTGCGTCGTGGTTCGCAGTGGCTGTCGCCTCGTTCCTTCTCGCACTTCGTGGGTAAATGAACCATAGCCGCGCTTTTTCACGGGAGACTGTAGATTGACCTTTCTCAAAACCCAGAATCGCCATTTGGGGACGACACAAAGGAATCACAACAATTGCCGTATTAATATGGTCTACAAACATTGTCGCTGCAACCTATAGTACGTTGAAAAGACATACTCATTTTCGTTTCGATCTCAGATGCTGTTTATATAGGTACTACAAAGGCAAGCGTCTCGCGTATTTTGCAAAGGCGAAAGATGCTGAATTCGAATCTGTGGGCGCATTATCTATGCAGGGCCAAAGTGTATGGTTTCCTCCTGCAGAAACATGTGTCATCACGGGGACGAATGCTTTCCGCTGGGGAATACTCACTAACCTCTTCGTGGATTTGAGTCTCCTCTGCATCATGTTTATTGGTGTGCTGCGCAAGAAGAACGCGACTTATCTTTGGAAGATACTCTATTTCCAGAGTATCTTCTGGATTTTCACCGCCATCTTTACTGAGGTGCCTTGTGTCGTGCGTCATTGTTACCTATATCGCTTTTTTGGGTTCTCACGCGTCGTCTGATTCTCTAAAGATCCTCCCCTTTATGAATATGAACGGTATGTCAAAGCTTATGACTCGCCCTTGATTTGCTTGTTTGATCTTGTCCGTTTTGTTATATCAGATGCGTGGAATTTGGTGAGTAATGGCAGGCCTAGTTGTTCCGAAAGATAGCTGATACGCTTCTCTGTACAGATGTTCCAAGTGCCACATAGTTCGTATATTTCCCATGCTTATTTCACCTTTCCTAATCACATAATTCTCCTAACCATAGTGGTTCTAATGTTAGTTCCTGCACTTTGGTCTTCGTATACGTTTCGCTGACGGTGTTTTGCTAGGGTCATTATGTCAACACGACTTTACCGCGACTTATTCCAGTACATCACAAAGTATGCCCTTTAACCTGATGACGCGGGCTACTTCCTCTCAATGTTCATTTCAGCGACAACTATATGTTTACAAGTCGTGCCAATGTCTTGCCTGCACAGGTTGCCATCCACAGGACTGTGGAGGTTGACTTTGACGTCCCACCCATGGACGTAGAGCAACCTTATAGCGATTCCAAGCAGACACGTACTGTGCGGTCACAAGCAGAGCTGGATATCATCGCAGCGGAAATCCAGATGAAGAATGATTTACAGATTTGAGGTACGTTACATACAGAGTGACGGAGGACTCCGCCTGACAGGGAAGGGGCTGTTTCCAGGTTTTAGTTGATCTATTGAACGGCGTTATCAAGGAGGACGGTAAATGGGACTAGAAAACTATGTCGACATAGAGTTAGACTTGCTCAAAGGCATTTGTAATCATTAAGGTTGGCTCATAATCGTTGTGACCGGTTCCGATCATGCCAGCGCTGAATTGTCTACTATAAACGACGTTTTCAGCACTTTCGCTCATGCCCAGATTGGAAGACTAATCAGACACATCACGTACGCAAGCCAATAGAGGCCATCTGCTCTGAAAATGCGGGGCATGAGGGCGGAGCCTAATCAGCCTACAGTATTCTTGACATTTCTTGTTGAACTTCCTTATTTGAATTTATTTCGCAATCCCACTGGTCTAGAAAGAATCGGGCTGTACTTCATCTCGGGGTCGTTCAGCACTGCCCATCCCAACCTTGGGCGTGCAAAACTCCGTGATTGAGTCCTACGCTCACAGAAGTCTTCAGCTTCAGGTTCCAATCGTCGCGTGTTCGTCAAGAAATCGTGAATGGACACTGCAGGACAAACAAATTTGACCTGTCGGATCCTCTCAAGGACGAACAAGAAAGACGATAACGGTATGGTCGTGAAAGGTAGAGCGTTCATGGCCCTTATTGTTCGACAAAGTTACGTTCCGGTAGATGCAGGCAAGCGACACAGCAATTGTGCGTCTCGTTTAGTCACGTTTCGCCTTATTTGGATGTCGCACTTTTCCGTTTTGTGTGACCGATGCTCCTCAGCCTCAGTCTCCCGTCCGTCTCTCTTCGCACTACAGTAATCTGCGTTCCTTTGCTACTTTAGTCACGGTACTTCCACCGGCCTTTTCGGCCCTGTAGATCCTGCGGTTTCTTTTCAACCCCCATCTCAACGTAAGTTGAGTAATCGGCCTCTTCATCTGCGGTAACTTAACTCGTTCTGATCATGGAAATCACGAAAACATGATTGGCTGGGTTCTCACATATGAATTTGACTTCGTAAAGTTTACCCATAAACGAATTCGGCCGGTGGAGGTACTGTATCCTGCTGGTGATGGTACGTGTGCGCTTACCTCATGGCTGACCGCGCTGACCTTTGGGAAATTTCAGGCAACGCCAGATCGTCATTGGGCTGGATTTCCCAGGAACATGAACAAAAATGCTTCGATTAACGGAACCAAATTCTCACCAATCCGTCGGGCCGAAAGAGCCGCCGGGAAGTGTCGCGCCACAATTTTTTTATATCGCTTATTAGATCCTCTGATATAGACAGAAGTTCCAATTTTTTGTGATATTCAAGTACAGTAGTGAATAGAGCATCACAACGCATGAACGCATTCACAGCCGAGGGGGTGCCAAATAGCCGATATAGCCAAGCGCCTGTGGCAACAACCGAGAGGGCAATAACTTGCCAGATCACCACGCGCGAGAATACTGAGAGATCAATTGCAACCAAGATTAAAAGATATAATTTAAGAGACAAAAACTATACACCGCCACATGGACAAAAACGCTAGAGAAGCAAAGGAATTCCGCACCATGATTGGTTGCAACGACATGAGGTTTTAGTGGGCAGGAGAGCACGGGACCCCTAGCACCGAGGTCACGAACTGAGTCCCACATCCAACACCAGGGGTGTGCATAAACATTTTATCCTCACCGGGCCAGCTTTGCCTGCCGACTACAGCGGCTAGATCAGGCTGATATCATTTCACTCATTATTAACACATATATAATAATAGTCCTTTATTGCTAAATATAACGCTTTCCAAAACAAAATGCTTCGATTAACGTTACCGCGCCGACCCGCTGGCCAGTGACCCTGGTTTCAGTCTTTTTTCACGACTTTCTAGTAAGACCTAGAACTTTTGGGGTTACGCAAAGCCATTCTGATAAAATGACAGATGGGGCCGTCACTGGTATTTTTGACCGCCCACTAGACCCCCCATCTCAATCTCAGCATGATCTCTACGGGTGCCCTCATATGGACCTCAGTTCGACCTTTGATACGAACGTCGGTGTTCACTCATTCGAAAGGAAGATGGCTTTGGTGTCGTCTCTGACTCGTTCTGTTACTTTTAGTTTCTTGACTGTCGGTGCAGGGTTCATGTTGAGCAAGGCGAAGCTCTTTCCTACCGAAGCTGCACGTGGAAGTGCCCAGATTGTACTGGTGCGAAGGCTGCCAGTGATAGTCCCGCTGCCCTACTACTGTGTATAATTCGTGCTGCGAATATTCTGATCAAAGTTTTTTTTTTGATAGAATATCGCCTTGCCGTGCCTCCTGTTCTCCCGTATTGTCCTGCGTTTACTCCGCAGAACATCAGTTCGCTGGGTCCATTGACCGTTGTCGGTCTGCTTTATGGGGTGGCTGGTGGGATGATGGCTTGGACCATTAGGCGCTTTTTCTGGGTGCCTCACCGATTTAGGTATGGGATACTTGCCGCTGGTGGTTGGGGAAATTACGGTGACATACGTATGTGCCTACCAATGATCTCCCTGTTGAAAGCCAATAATTTTTTGTACTTAGCGACGGCCATTGCGATGGGAGTAACTGCATCTGCTCCGTTCGATGGCGTGAATGACCAAAATCTTGTGATTGCATACATTTCTACGTTGATCCTTGTGTTTTTTGTGCGTTCCGAGTCGCCCTGCTTCCAAGCTCTCCATAATACGGCCTTTCTGTTTGAAGCTGACGAACGTTTTGAAGATCACCATGTTCCCTCTCGGAGGTTTTCTCATCGTTGCCAAAGACTTCGAGGGGCCAGATGTTGCATCGGAGAAACTTCGAGAGAGGATGCACCTTCGACGGCAGAGGATGGTTACGAACGCAGCCCTCTCACTCAAACGTCTCATGCGGTTCTTTGGACATCGCGATGAAACCTGCGATGTTGAGGTACGGGACGAATTTGAAAAAAAGGACACGGTCTCTTGCGATGAGACCGTGAGCCAAAACGAAAGCATAGATCAGAAAACACCCATAGGGAAAGCAGCCACCCCGACATCGATTATCATCTGCGAGAGCAGTATTTGCCTCTCACCTGCCTCTTCACCAGAACTTCTCCGACAACCCACAGACCCTCGTTCCTCGCGCTGCGACCACCTCGTCCCCCGCTCCCCACAAATTTTAAAGGAGTTACTCAAGCCCTGCCCGATAGTGATCGTATTCGCGATCGTGATCGCGCTTGTAGACCCGCTTAAAGCGCTTTTCCTACCGCCGTCATCGAGCTTTAATCCACACTTTCGGCCCATAGCGCCTGACGGACAACCGCCGCTGGCCTTTGTCCTAGACACGGCTACTTTTGTTGGCGCGGCGTGCGTGCCAATCGGCCTGATATGTCTCGGTAGCGCCCTTGCTTGCTTGCGCGTGCGGTCTGGCGAGCCTTTTCCTCGAGGCGCAATTGCGTCGCTGGCTCTGGCGAAGATGGTCGTTACGCCCCTGATTGGCATCGGGATTACTCGATGGTTTGCACATGCAGGTTTTGTGCATCGTGATGATAAAGTTTTGCAATTCGTGTGCATGTGCGTTGTATTTTTTTTTTTCGTCGTTTAGTCAGTTGTTGCTTGCAGCCTGAGGGTGTACGCTCATCCTGGTTAAGTGGCACGATCATCATATCATGTGCTTCGCTGATTTGTGGGATATCTACTGACCTGACTCAACACACCCACCAGCCTGTTTTCGGGCCTTCCGACTGCCACGAATCAGGTGAGTTTGGTTTTCTGCTTTGACTCGTCAGCTTGAGAAACGCGGCTTCGTAGGTATACCTTACGCAAATCTACTCGCCTACTGGCTCCGTGGAACATCTTTCTGCCTTCTTGATTCCGCAGTACATTCTTATGCCCTTCACAATGACCGGATTGGTTACGTATACGCTCAATTACCTCTTCTGAGCAGGTTGTCCGACCCCCTTGAGAAAGTGTGATCCCATCCGCAAATCATCATATTCCATTGATGTGTAATTCTTCCCAAGTAGATAATCGAAAGGAGTCCTATACGTATATACAATTTTGCCCTTGTATCTCACAAAATCCCTGTCATTCTAGACGTCAATGTATATATGGGTTCCGTGCCACCCTCGGTCGCCTCATGAATCCGATATGAGCTGAAGCGTAGTTAGAACAAACCACACCATACTGCGCCCCCTTGCCGCATCCTCTACGGGCATTTTACTCTTCACCAACCCTTCTGCTGTCACGCCGAAGCATTCAAGCTCTGTATAAGCGTGTACCAGTCGGCCAAAGGCAAGATGCCGTAACCCCTCCGCTTCACGGCGCCTATGTCAGGTGTCGGTCACGTGGCATGCACTGACAGCGGCTTGCTCCGCCTGCATCCTCGGCTTTCCCATCAATTTGTACCCTGAACCCTTGTTCTCCCTCCTCCACCTCCATCCCATCAGACTCTGAACCCAAGAACGTGAATACTGAACACGTCTATTTTCTAATTTTCTTCATGTCGTCCACTGCCCAAGCGACGTCTTCCACTTCCAACTTCCAATTCATTATCGATACGGCCTTGGCCGACTACACCAAAATTACTGGAACAGACCTCTCTAAAACTCCCTTTGCTACCGCGATCCAACAGTCGAATTCTCCCGAGGCGATCCTCCATCTACTCCACGAGCGAGAAAAATCCTTCAAGGAATATCGCGATGAGAATCGGAAATTGATAAACTGCCTCACCCCGGCAGTGAAAGTCTTTCAAGCGCTCTCCGGCATTCTAGGCGAGGCGGTTAATCAGGTGAGCCAGGCATGCCATCCGGTGACTCTTTAACAATGACCTCGTCAGATCCCGCTCAACCGGCAAACGCCTTGTTTGCTGCCATTGATACTCTCCTTGCCGTGCGTCCTTTCAGTATGTTTTTCAACCGGTTCCCCGTGATTAGTAGTATACCAGGCTGCCAGTGGGGTCACATCGAGCTACGATGCTCTTCTCGAGCTGTTCGAGTGCTTGGCGAGCTTCCTCAAGCGTCTCGAGATATATACGACGATTCCACCCACTCCTATATTAACGGAGGCTGTTGTCAAGATAATCGTCGAGTTGCTTTCGGTGCTTGCTTTGACATCGAAGCAGTAAACAAGGGCGATTCAGTGAGTGTTTTCTCACGTACTGTAAACATTGTTCGTGGCTCAATGCGCCACAGAGAAGTTCGCGAAGAAGTTACTGGGGGAAAGCGAGATAGAAGCTGTTCTCCAAAGATTGGATCGACTAACCAAGGATGAGGCTCGGATAACTGTTACACAGACCTGGAGTGTCGTCCATGGTCTTGTGGAAAGGGTAAAGGCGATCATGGAAGGTGCGTAAGGGCTACGCGATTGTTCTCGAAATTGTTTCTGAGCACTATTCGTCTAGATGGAAAGGCGTCAACGGATGGTATTCGACAGGATTTGGGTTTGTGTCTCGCGCAAAACAGGTAGCGCCCGTACTGACTTGAATTATATAGTTGCTCTTCACCAAGTGTTAAACGAAATAAACAAGACAAAACGTTTGTAGTTTCTCCTCCACAATTCGTTGCCAAGTCCGACAATATCATATAGGTGAACAACTGCGATGGGAGGTTCAACACTGGCTCTCTCCCCCTGACCCGTCGACAAATCAAAACTTCGTTCGGAGAGCACGGCTTAAAGGAACCACGCATGGTTCTTCGAGAGCAATGCGTTAGCAGAATGGAAGTCCAGAGGCTCGCTATTGTGGATCCACGGAAACGTACGTTTTTTGAACCACCGATGGATAGCTTATCCAATCCTTGTTGATCTTACAGCTGGGGCTGGGAAAAGCACGCTGCTGTATGTCATGCTTTATAAGTCTGTCCAATGTTACTCATGGCGCCTGTAGATCCGCAGTTATTCAGGAGATCGACCGCATGCGTGCAGCCGGATTGGCCACGATGGCCTACTATTATTTTGATTTCCGGGATGTCAAGAAGCAAGATTGCTATGGTCTCCTTCCTCCCTCATTTCTCAGCTTTCTGCCGACTCGGATGCCTGTTACGACATCCTCTCCAAGTTATACTCAGACCATATTCGCGGCACACGAAAGCCAGATATTGATGTGCTTAAAGAATGCATGACGATATGCTGAATCTGCCGAGGCAAGGCCCAATTTATATCATTCTTGACGGTCTCGACGAATGCCCCAATTTTCCGGGGAGACCGTCCGCCCGCGAGGAAGTCCTGGGTTCGTTGAAGAACTTGTTAGTTTGGAACTTTCGGATGTACATTTATGTGTGGCCAGTCGACCGGAGATGGATATTCGAATGGTCCTCGAGCTGTTGACGTCTCTCCAGATATCTCTTCATGATGAGATCGGGCAAAAGGAGGACATTATCAAGTATATCAACTCTGTTGTCCGTACAGACCGGAGCATGCGGAGATGGACAGAGGAGGACAAGCAACTTGTCGTCGATACGCTATCTGATAAAGCGGACGGCATGTAAGCTTTGATCTTGTTATGTTACCCCACATCTGGTACTCATGTTATCATCATGTAGGTTCCGGTGGATTGTCTGCCAAGTTGACTGTCTGTGCCGCTGTTTTCCGGCTAGCATTCGGAGTGTGCTAGCTGACCTGCCAGACGGACTCGATGAAACATACGAGCGAGCGTTGCTGGGAATCGATAAGCAGAAACGAAATTTGCGCAACGTCTGTTCCAGTGTCTCCTGGTGTCGATTCGCCCTCTTCGCGTCGAAGAACTCGCCGAAATCCTTGCAATTCGATTCGATAACGCAGCCCCCCCTATATTTAACGCAGATTGGCGTCCAGTAAACGCTGAAGAGGCAGTCATGTCCGCATGTTCTAGTCTCATCTCCATCGTCGATCGGGGAGGCCGCCAAGTGGTTCAATTCTCGCATTTCTCCGTAAAGGAGTACTTAACATCCGAGCGAATCTCGACAGCCGAAGAACGCCTTTCATTCTATCATATTCTCCCCGAACCTGCACATATCGTCCTTGCACAGGCCAGCCTCAGCGTCCTCCTCCAACTCGATGACAAAATCGACAGAGAAATGATAGATCGCTCTCCCCTTGCCCTATATGCAGCCCGACACTGGGTCGACCACGCTCAGTTTAGGGGCGTGTCGTCACAGATCCAGGAGGTCATGGGACGTCTATTTGATGCCGCAAGACCACAGTTCGGGGCATGGGTCTGGTATACGACATCGACCATCATTGGACAACCCATGTTTACGATACACCCGACGCGGCCTGAGGCTGCGCCACTTTATTATGCCTCTCTGTGCGGATTCTGTGGTCTCGTGGAGGATCTGATCACTGCCATTCAAGCGATGTCAATTGCAGGGGTGGATCTCACACGACACCGCTACATGCTGCCTCAGTCAAGGGACATTTAGAGGTCGCATCTCTACTCCTTGAACGCGGTGCAGATCCTAACTCCCGTGACTTTGTGGACAGAGTCCCACTTCACCGGGTATCACAGGGCGGACACTGGCATGATGGAATCATCACTCGAGATTGCGCGGCTCCTCGTGAATTATGGCGCAAAGGCGAATGTCACCGGTGGTGTTGAAGGCGATACTCCACTACACGCGGCAGCACGATCTGGGTATCGCGACATTGCGGAACTGTTAGTTGGATCTGGTTCAAGTATCGATGTTCAGAATCAGGATCAGCGGACCCCGTTAGACGTGGCCTGTTGGAATGGGATGCTTGACGTTTCACGCTTCCTTATAGATCGAGGCTCAGACATCAATTGCCGGACAAGGATGGATTCATTCCATTACACACGGTGTCACGATATGGACACGTTGAAGTTGCACGACTATTGCTTGACTGCGGCTCCGATGTGAATGCACGCGAGGCAAAACATTGGACTCCCCTACATTATGCATCACGACATGGATTTTTTGACCTTGCCCGGCTCTTGATAGTCCACGCGCTGATGTGAATGCAGAACATGAAGAACACCAGACTCCAATGCATCACGCCTCAGGCTATGGGCATTTCGACATCGTGAAGTTATTGGTTGAGCAAGGTGCAAATGTTGACAGTCGTGACAACAAGGGGATACTCCGTTGCACCACGCTGTATGGAATGGGTTCTTTGACATCGCGCACTTCTTGATCGAGGATGGCGCGGCGGTGTCTGCCCGGGATGACGAAGGGTGGACACCGTTCCACAAGGCGTCGTGCCGAGGACATCTCCGCATCGTGAAGTTCCTGCTGGAGTGTGGAGTCGATGTCGACGTTCAGACCGGAGACGGAGAGACGTCATTATACTTGGCATCTGAGAGCGGGAAGCTCGATGTCGTACGCTTCCTAATCGAGCAAGGCACGGATGTCCACATTAAAACCAAGTCGGGCTGGAATCCAGTGCACATCGCTTCGCAGAATGGGCACCTCGATGTCCTGCGACTCTTGATCGACACTGGCGTTCCCATCGATATTCGAAACGGTGATCAAATGACACCGTTGGCCTTGGCATCGTGCAAGGGGGAAGTCGAAGTCGGACGCTTCCTTATTGAACGAGGGGCCGACATTAACGCACGGGACAATGGGAGCCGGGTTCCATTGCACTCGGCTTCAGAAATGGTATCCTGACATGCACGGCTGTTGCTGGACCACGGCGTTAATCCGGACATTCAGGAAGTTCATCTCTGGAGCCCGTTGCATCTAGCATCGGCCAACGGCCACCTCAAGATTGCCGAGTTGCTGGTCCAGCGCGGCGCAGGTATCGACTGTTCAATGACGAACAACAAACTCCACTTTATCAAGCAGTATGGAACGATAAAGTCGCGATCGCCCGTCTCCTGATCGACCGCGGAGCGAACCTGCATATTGTGGACAGCAATGGGTGGACCATGTTGCACGCCGCATCGCATAGCGGACACCTCGTAGTTGTAAAGCTCTTGCTTCGACGAGGTGCTGATGTCGACGCGCTCGATAAAGCCAGTAAAACTGCTGTTGAATTGGCATCTGAGAATGGCAAAGCCGAGGTTGCCAAGTTCATTGCAGAGTACAAAACTGACCCAAATATTCGAAACAATGTACGGTCGACTACATTGGACACAGCTCAGGTCGGGGACGACGAAAATGGGACGGACGCGACAATGGGCTCGTTGCATGCTGCCGTGGAAGAGGGGAATATTGACCTCATGAAGTCGTTGCTCGAACGAGGAGCAGATATCAATGGCCACAATACACTTGACGGGACTCCTTTACATATGGCAGCGCTAGCGGCCGAGGGAATGTTGAAGTCGTAAACTTTATGATCGAGCAGGGCGCGGAGGTAGATCCACGTGATAAGTGGGGTTGCACACCGCTACTTTATGCATCACGATACGGACGCCTCGAAGTCGCGCGGGTGCTCATCGACCACGGCGCAAATGTGAATACAAGGGAGCAGAGCCATTGGACTCCGATGCACGACTCAGCAGAAAATCATCACCTCGAGCTTGTGAAACTGTTACTTGAACGCGGCGCGGATGTACATGCAATCAATGGCGATGGCGATACGCCATATCATCTATTGCTGCGGAGAGGACATCGGGAGATGGCGGATTATGTCCAGAAGTATGGCACAGGCAGAGAAAGGTTCGACGACATCTTTTTATGGCTTGATTGCGAAATTTGACTGACGCTTCGATTTTAGCCCTTGGTGATATTACGCCCCGAGGGAGGCCGCATTCATGTAACCATTTTAGGTCTGTAGAAAGGGATTCTATATTAGTTTCGTGTAAGATAATCCGAAACGTCGTGTTGATCATTCCAGGTTGTGCGAGGGTGTTTATAGAAGCTTTACAGTAGCTCAAAGAAGGACACAAAATATAAGCGGATAATTATATAACATATACATGATGATATACGCTGCATAACTGATCTCTTCATTAATTCTTATTGAAGAGAGTCCACGCAGCGTGAGGAATCAATCAGTGCTTCGGAGTCTTTGCAGGCCTTAATCACATGACGAATGATCCGGACCCGGCCCGGAGCATCCGATGCAACATATCTCAAGACGCCGAGACTTGGTTGTCACAGTGTGCATTGAACGTTGAACTCGAATGAGCCGTAATGACCAAGATAAAGGCTGCGGACCAAGTGATTCGCTCTAGCATCGCTGGCGGTGTTGCTGCATGTGTCGTGTATAACATTACTACTGTATGGGCTACTTCTTGCCCACCCCACACAGGTCCGAGTCCAACTGAAAGCGAGCTATTCACCTTCCTAGGCAAAGACGGTCGTTGCGCCGCTCGACCGTGTCAAGATCCTTTTTCAGACCTCGAATCATATTAGAAATATGATAGTGCGTCCTCTCCCGAGCTAGTGCGGCCGACACTGACCCCGAAGTCCGTGTTCAAACACATGGAGTGGCGCCTTCCGCGCTGGAACGCAAATATAAAGGACTCTAGCGTTTCAGGGCTCTTTCAAGGTCATTCGGTGACGCTCCTACGTGTATTCCCTTACGCGGCCGTTAAAGTCATGGCGTACGATCAAGTGCATGACGTGCGTCCACCAATTCTCGCGTGCTCGCCTCCTTGCTCAGGTCTATTTTCTTTTCGCAGTTGTTGATGCCGACTAGCGCACAAGAAATGAACCGATTAGTTGTATACTCATCGCACAATTTACGCCCTTTTCTTTTTCAAGCCCGTGCGCCCGTCCTGCCTGCGTACAACACGTCTCATCTACGCAAAAGGCTCACCCCCATTACCATCCGCACCGACATTTGCATCCGCAGCACCTATGCCTCACGACCCCTTTCATGCCTTTCCGCTTCTCAAGTTTTTATCGTGGCTTCACAGTCAGCCTGGCCGGCATCATACCTTACGCAGGCACCGCATTTCTCACGTGGGGATACCTGCGCGCCAACCTGGTCGCTGTTGCGCTGGACGCGCGTGACTCCTTTGGCAGATCTCAGCATCGGTGCTCTCGCGAGCGCCCTCACGCAGACAGTCTCTTACCCTTTCTAGGTGGTGCGCCGACGAATGCAAGTTGGTGGGCTGACACAGCTTGGGCGATACCAAGTCCCAAAGCCTCGCATCCAAATCCCGCGCATCTCTCCCCAGTACAACGAACGCCAATGGATGCAGTGAGCCTTGTTATCTGGCAGGGAATGAAGAGATTTCTGGGTCTCTAGAGCGAACAAATACGGTTTACTGTACTGCGCATTCTTTCCTCTCGCATCATTAGTCAGATGCAGTAGTAGGCATTACTTTTGTGCGGTAGTCGTGTGGCACTAATGAACAAGTCGGGAATGGGAACACTGCCATTGCAGACGCGAGAACATATTCAGAACTGGGGCAAGCACCGTCGAGACCTGACCTGATCGACAGAGTCAGCCTGAGAGCTTCAGAACGGGACAGTTCACATCAGAGGGTGAAACTAAGGCTGGTTCTCAATTCTTCCAAGTCCGTTGGTTTTCGGGCGTCTGTGCTCGTTGCTTTGGAACAGTCCGCGTCGGAGAGTCTGAGCCCGCAACGGCCGACAAGATCTTCACCAGACTGCGTGTCCGTACCAAGCTTGAACTAACCATAACGTTGTCTCTCTAACTCTAACGATTTGGAAAGATGGGTCGCGTTGAGGGGGCACCAAAGGACATAGTAGTACATCACGAATTCGGCTCCAATTTGTTTTCGTCACCAAGATCGATCACATAAGCGCCTGGCGCCTAAGTTAACGGATATCACGTCTCCGACTCGGACCTCCCATTGCCGTCCTCGCGTCCTTCAACCCACCAACTCTCACCCACCGCTCTCGCCTCACTCCGGTGGCATCCTCCCCGACAGATGCACGCCTTCTCCTTCTGAGCGCTCGAAAGCTGACAAAGTTCCACCCCCTGGCGATGCGTCGCCCGTACAGCGTGTGGAGATTATGGTGCGCAGGGCGCGCGAGGTTAATGTTGCTGTCGAGTTTATCCACGCGCTAGCGTTCGTCTATAAAGTAGAGTTAGATACTTCGTGCCGCTCTTCCTGCTGGAGCGCAGCTCGCCTTCGAGAAAGGTATCGACATGCTCGAGCGTTTTCTTGTGCCTCGATACCCTCAATTATGGGTATGCATGCCGCCCTACGACGCTTTTTTGCTCCTGATGGTGACAATTCTCGAGTTATTCGCACTCTGCGTGTTGTGGAGCTTGCGGACCCTCAGGGAGAATCTGCCATCTTTGAGGCTGCACGGGAGTAGACGGTGGCTAACCGGATAAGTATCGTGGGCATCAACGACGAGCCTCTAGCTCCAGCGAGGTCCGAGGCAAAGTCCGTGCCAAGACAGGTCTTGGCGCCAGATGGTCACTCTTCCGCGCTATGATGGTGTAGCTAAGCTATGTGCTGCGAGGGTGAGAGCATCATCTTGATGAGTGGAGAGAGAAAGGAAGGTGAAAGAGACAAAGAGGGGCAGAGGTTTAAGAAGAGCGAAAATGGGAGAGGCCCGCCGAGATAGTGTGGACCGGTCCGATCTCCAAGAGAAGGAAAAGTCGCAGGAGTGAGTAAAGAGAATTATGATTTGAAGCGATGCCCTCCTCGACGGGTAGGAGGGCTGTGTAACATACATGCACGCTACGACTCGGATAAGTCTAGGGTTCGTCTAGCAGAGGCGACCTCGGGGGTGCTGGTGATGGGGATTGGATAAAGGAATAGAGGTGCAAGCATACAAGGGAAGGGCTAATATGAGATAGAAGAAAGAAGAAAACTTGGAAGAAAAGAGCATACGGCTACTGCGTGGTGGGGGCTTGTCGGTAATGTTTCCGAGAGGGCGAGACGAGATGAAGAAGGGGAATGTGACAGGGAGATGCAGTGAGGGCGGGGAGGACTATGATGGGGTTTGTGTCGCAGCTTGAAGGATGAGTTATTGTCCAACACGAGGCGGTAAGGAAGACTGAGAACTGAGGAAAAAAAAAATCAACACGAGCACGTGAGGACGGGCGCTCCGATACGGAAGTCCGTTCCGTTCAGAGTAGGACGCCCTTGCATAAGCGTACCAGATACCAGACTTGTACCAGAAAACTTCTTTTCCTGTGCTCGGTTTCGAGGTCAGGACAACGTGCGTAGGGCGGGTAACATTTGACGGCTCGCCTTCTTAGTCTTGATAGCACTGAGGAGACGCAGAAGGCGCAGGACTTAAGTGAAAATGTGGTCATAAACGGAAACGCGTCAACGAGGAGTGTGCTCGGGGGTCTGGGCCTGAAAGGGAGTATAATTGAGTGAAGGAATATCAATATGACAGCAAATTACTCTACCCACCGTTGTCGGTGTGGTACACAGGAATCCGGAGCCCGTGGTCCGTCCAAGCTCCTCACTATTGTGGTCTGATAGACCACCTTTCCGGAGATACTGGTTGTAATAGCCACGCGCCACGGCGAGGGAACGCATGCAGAACACAGCTTTCGCTTGGAGAATTCGACCCTGCTTTAGTCGGGCCATTTGGGGCGCGGAACCAATGTAGCTTAGCGACGAGTCCCAAACGGGCACGTAGCCTAGGACTGTGACGATAAAATTTCAGGACCATTGTGGAGCGAAGCGCTAATTTGCGGTTACTAGGGAGATGCTTGTTCGTCTTGGACATGTGAGGTTGAAGGTCTAGAGCATCGTGAGGATGAATGCCGGGGATTTGCCTGTCCGAGACTGCGACCGGCCAGTCATATTAAAAGGCTCGCATCGAGAAGTCGTGGTTTCACTCACGGATCTCTCAGGTGTAGAGCTAGAGCGCTCTCTTAATCTTCGAAGGTTTAGTGAATCCCATATCATATCCCTTTAGGAAGGTCCGCGTGTCTGGAAAACGATAAATTGGCGTTGGATATAATAATGAACAAGACGAACAGTCCGAGCTTCTCCAAAGACTTTACACTGTACAAATGCGAACTCCTGCCGCGAATGTCTCTTGTTGCTGTGTTAATACAACTGGAGGGCGAGCATAGTGCAACGCGCCCTGGTTGGCGTACCCGCATGTACGTCAAAGGTAGATTTGATAAAGTCCGCGAGGGTGTTGCAGCTGCGGCTGGAATCCACGTCGATTCCTGCTGGTGTAAATGAGATGTAGACGTACGGTATCAGCTGTTTTAGGCTAGAGTCGGAGTTCGGGTTGGCAGGCGGAATGCACCTGCTAGCGTTAGACGAGAACGAGGGTGCATACGACAGAGTTATGCACCTGCTGCAGGCGCACTGCATAAGCCATCGGATGTGGTCTGAGAACGACGCATCGTCGACGCTCGCGGGCCGGGGACTCCCGTGGGCGCCTGCCGTAGCCACGCTCACCCATCAGTCCATCACTACTGTGACTGTACTGTACTGCCTCTCAGGCTGCCTTCGCTGGCGTCGTCCGAGTCTACTTCTCGTACTTTATTGATCCCAATTCCACTGCCTTTGCAGTCTACTTCCCTACCTACCTATCACCAGCTACGACCTACTTTACAAATTAAGAAGACACGAAGGAACACCGTGACGAGTTACCTGACATGATCCTTAACCTCACATTCGCCGCTATTCTTTATCGATTGCACGAGCTTTTCGCGATTTTAATAAAGCATGTGGGCAATTTACCATCGATGCACTGAAATCACCATTTTCTTCATCGTGCACCTTCCCCTGGTCACCGCCCTGAGCGTCGAGCGACCATTACGCCATCTCGCTGTGAGCCTGGCCTGGTCTGGTGCCATAGGTCGTCCCTGGGCCCATCCCCGCTGCGCTTCGCCCATCCATCTTCACCCCTTCTCACGCCGGAGAATTGTAAAAGCGTACCAAAGACCAGTCCTTGGTCCCAATAATGCCGTAAACTGAGGCGTAACTCCTCTATTACTTGGGCGTCTCTATCTCAGGTACCAGTCACTGCATTAATCATCTGCCTTGCCCGAGACTCCCATCAATCTGTACCCTGAACCCTTGTTCTCCTCCCCCAACTTCATCATCAGACTCCGAATCCAAGAACGTTAACACGTCCATTTTCTTCATGTCGTCCACTGCACAAGCCACATCGTCCACTTCTAACTTCCAATTCGTTATCGATGCGGCCTTGGCCGACTACACAAAATAACTGGAACAGACCTCTCTAAAACTCCTTTTGCCACCGCGATCCAACAATCGAATTCTCCCGAGGCGATCCTCCATCTACTCCACGAGCGAGAAAAATCCTTCAAGGAATATCGCGAAGAGAATAGGAAACTGATAAACTGCCTCACCCCGGCAGTGAAAGTCTTTCAAGCGCTCTCCGGCATCCTAGGCGGGCCCATTAACCAGGTGGGCCGCGCATGCCATCCAGTGACTCTTTTTAATAGTGACCCCATCAGATCCCACTCCCACCTGTAAACGCCTTATTCTCTGCCATTGACGCTCTCCTTGCTGTGCGTCCTTTCAGTATGTTTTAACCGGTTCCCTGTGATGAGCAGTATGCCAGGCTGCAAGTGGGTCACATCGAGCTACGATGCTCTTCTCGATCTGTTCGAGTGCTTGGCGAGCTTCCTCAAGCGCCTCGAGATATATACGACGATTCCACCCACTCCTATATTAACGGAGGCTGTTGTCAAGATAATCGTCGAGTTGCTTTCGGTGCTTGCCTTGGCATCCAAGCAGATCAAACAAGGGCGATTCAGTGAGTGTGCTCTCACGTATACATTGTTCGTGGCTCAATGCGCCGCAGAGAAGTTCACGAAGAAGTTACTTGGGGAAAGCGAGATAGAAAATGTTCTCCAAAGATTGGACCGGCTAACCAGGACGAGGCTCGGATAACTGTTACACAGACCTGGAGTGTCGTCCATGGTCTTGTAGAAAGTGTAAAGGCGATCATGGAAGGTGCGTAAGGGTTACACTGTTCTCGAGATCGTTTCTGAGCACTATTCGTCTAGATGGAAAGGCGTCAACGGATGGTATTCGACAGGATTTGGGTTTGTCTCGCGCAAAACAGGTAGCGCCCGTACTGACTTGAATTATATAGTTGCTCTTCACCAAGTGTTAAACGAAATAAACAAGACAAAACGTTTGTGTTTCCCTCTACAATTCGTTGCCAAGTCCGACAATATCATATAGGTGAACAACTGCGATGGGAGGTTCAACACTGGCTCTCTCCCCCTGACCCGTCGACAAATCAAAACTTCGTTCGGAGAGCAAGGCTTAAAGGAACCACGGCATGGTTCTTCGAGAGCAATGCGTTAGCAGAATGGAAGTCCAGAGGCTCGCTATTGTGGATCCACGGAAAACGTACGTTTTTGAACCACTGATGGATAGCTTTTCCTAATCCTGTTGATCTTACAGCTGGGGCTGGGAAAAGCACGCTGCTGTATGTCATGCTTTATAAGTCTGTCCAATGTTACTCATAGCACCTGTTAGATCTGCAGTTATTCAGGAGATCGACCGCATGCGTGCAGCCGGATTGGCCACGATGGCCTACTATTATTTTGATTTCCGGGATGTCAAGAAGCAAGATTGCTATGGTCTCCTCTCCTCCCTCATTTCTCAGCTTTCTGCCGACTCGGATGCCTGTTACGACATCCTCTCCAAGTTATACTCAGAGCATATTCGCGGCACACGAAAGCCAGATATTGATGTGCTTAAAGAATGCATGACGGATATGCTGAATCTGCCGAGGCAAGGCCCAATTTATATCATCCTCGAGGTCTCGACGAATGCCCCAATTTTCCGGGGAGGCCGTCTGCCCGCGAGGAGGTCCTGGAGTTGGTTGAAGAACTTGTTGGTTTGGAACTTTCGGATGTACATTTATGTGTGGCCAGTCGACCGGAGATGGATATTCGAATGGTCCTCGAGCTGTTGACGACTCTCCAGATATCTCTTCATGACGAGATCGGGCAAAGGAGACATATCAAGTATATCAACTCTGTTGTCCGTACAGACCGGAACATGCGGAGATGGACAGAGGAGGACAAGCAACTTGTCGTCGATACGCTATCTGATAAGCCAATGGCATGTAAGCTATGATCTTGTTATGTTTCCTACATCTAATACTCACGCATCACACAGGTTCCGATGGGTGTCTGCCAGGTTGACTGTCTGTGCGGTGTTTTCCGGCAGTATTCGAGTGCGCTAGATGACCTACCAGACGGTCTGGATGAAACATACGAGCGAACGTTGCTGGGAATCGATAAGCAGAAACGAAAATTTGCGCAACGTCTGTTCCAGTGTCTCTGGTGTCCATTCGCCTCTTGGTGTCGAAGAACTCGCCGAAATCCTTGCAATTCGATTCGATGACCCAGCCACCCCTACATTTAACGCAGATTGGCGTCCAGTGAATGCAGAAGAGGCAGTCATGTCCGCATGTTCTAGTCTCATCTCCATCGTCGATCGGGGAGGCCGCCAAGTGGTTCAATTCTCGCATTTCTCCGTAAAGGAGTATTTAACATCCGAGCGACTCTCGACAGCCGAAGAACGTCTCTCATTCTACCATATCCTCCCCGAACCTGCGCATATCGTCCTTGCACAGGCCAGCCTCAGCGTCCTCCTCCAACTCGATGACAAAATCGACAGAGATACGATAGGTCGCTCTCCCCTTGCACTGTATTCTGCCCGACACTGGGTCGACCACGCTCAGTTTATGGGCGTGTCGCCACAGATCCAGGAGGCCATGGGACGTCTATTTGATGCTGCAAGACCACATTTCGGGGCATGGGTCTGGCTACACGACATCGACCATTATTGGACAGACCCGATGTCAACGATACACCCGACGCGGCCTGAGGCTGCGCCACTTTATTATGCCTCTCTGTGCGGATTCGTGGCTCGTGGAGGATCTGATCACTGCCCATTCAAGCGATGTCAATAGCAGGGGTGGATCTCACACGACACCGCTACATGCTGCCTCAGTCAAGGGACAT
>WTXE01000168.1:0-65740 GCA_022496225.1 Russula aff. rugulosa BPL654
GGTGCCTGCGCCACGCCGCGGGCAGCCTGGGAGCCGGGATAGGGAAATCATAGCAGAGAACTCCAAATTAGGCTGGCAAAGCCTACACGACCACCACAACCCTCACACCATTAAAACAACCCGTGAATAGCCCTAGTTGGCTCACAAAGTAGATTAAAATGTATGTTCATAGTACGCAGCCAGCTGCGTGACCGCCTCTGTACCAATGTTGTACACGCGCGGAATACAAATTCGGAATCAAAAAAAAAAAAAAAAAAAAACTTGTACTCGAATTGGAAAACATGTAACTCGTTACTAACTCACACCGCGAGTTACGCACCGGTGTGACTCTCGAGTTATAAGTAAACATTTTCCCATACGCTTAATGCTGAGTCATCCTGCCCGGATCTGGAGTCCGAGACTCCGAGTCGTCAATCTGTTATCCCGTCGTCTTCGTCACAATGCAATTTTCATAGCGTTGCTCGGCGTGCCACTCAACATCTTCAGATTCAGATTCAGTCAAGACGCGCCCAGAGACTCGGACTGTCTTTCCGGAGTCGCCGTTCACGACGGTGACAACCCACGCGACAGACATCGTCTACCTTCAGCGGCCTCGACCTGTTTCTTGTCTGATGAACATCGTGTTCGTGAATGAGCCTCCCTCCGTGTGTATGCCCTGACCCGCATGGTCCTAGCGGCTGCACCTGTGTACGGTCAAGACAGTGGGCAGGCCATTCTCATGCTGGACCATCTACTCTATTCGCAAACTCTTCACGCTCAATTGCAGGACCCTCACTAATGCCACTCCCTCAGATTGCTTTGACGACTTTACATCGCACAAATGCCAGGAACTGCTTTCAGCAGAGAGAAGACACCCACGCTTGCATTGGTGCTACCGACGTACGAGGCCCTTGTAGTCATGTGGAAGGAGTTGGCGAAGGTAATACCCGAGCTTTCGCATTATGTTGGTTGGCCTTGGGATTGCGAAAATCATGGAGTACGTCGCGAAGGGCCGGCGGAGTCGTATATATGCTCTGATCAATCCCTTTGTGCAGTCATAAATCCGAGTATAAAGTTGAAATGGATTGAAGAATACTGGTTATCAAACGAGCTTGCCGATGCTGAACGGTGGATGGAAGAAGTGGTGGATATTTTTATCTGCCTGGAATCAATCTTATTGATTGACAATTCGCCATCACAGATGCTGGCCCACTGTCGTGCTCGACGTCTTGCAAATGTGGCGTCACAACCAGCTGCTTCTCGGACGGATGTTCCGATAGCTAGAAATGGTGCTCCAGCTGCTGTCGTCGCACAGGCTCGAGGTTTTGCAAATTTCACAAAGTTGAGCGTTGTTCGTCGAGTTGTATCATCACCTTCAACAACAAAATCCTCGTCTAACACACCTGCACCTTCAACACCAACCACCCCATCACTGGGATCAGGGACGCTAACACCAATTCTATCGAATCTGATTACTCTGCCCTCTTCTACCGTCTCGTAGTCATCAGTCACTGAGGAGGAAAAGGCTGCCCAAGAGGCTGAGGATCAGGCCCACGATCTTTGTACCGTCCGGAATGAACTTCGTCGTTACAAAGAAGAGCCACCTCCTGACGATGTCCCATTGGATCTTGTACGCTATTGGAATGTGAGTTTTGTCCACGCTGCCTTGAATATTGTGCTGAATCGAAACGAAAGGAGTCTGAAACAAACCACCCTTAGTCTTCAGAGTTGCCCTCGATGTTCAAGTTTTACCAGTCCAGGCATCAGCCGTTTCTTGTGAGCGGGTCTTTTCATCAAGCAAAGAGACATGTGTTCTCGAGGTTCTTCAGGTATTAAAGCATCTTCATAAGGAAGAGCACATAGACTTTACATCATACTGGATTGCGAACGAATGTGACTACTCCGTTGAGAAGGCCACAACCACGGCAATAAATGAACTCAGGCTTGCATCATCTTCAGCTAAACATGAGTTACATGACAAGTTGTTAGATTTACTACATAGTATGGACAACGCTCGAATACAGTAGACTGATGTAAATGATGTATCTATCCTCATCCCTCAATCGTCATCAGTTTTGTTTGAACTTGAGCGCCAGACTGGCCGTAACAATTACCGTGAGAATGCTGTAAAATACATCGTTCTCATTGGTTGTGAAAACGGGCCGTAACCCCCGAACTAGCGAGTCAAACCGGTGTCAACTAGGTGTCAACTCGATGGCACGAGTTGAAACCGAGTTAACGACTCGGACCGGATTGGACAGGACCGCGGCAACACTAGATACTACTAACGATTTCAGCTCTGCCCCGCCTCTCGTTTTACTGCTGCCCGCCTCTCTCACATAGATGTCTTGCTTGCAATGTCTCACATGCCTTTGCCGCTCTTCTCCTCAAGCTCTCCATACCTTCCAACACGGGCCTCACCCTGCGGATTCGTCGCCAGACGGTACGAGGAAAACATGACGTCCACGCAAATTCGTTGCAGCGGGAACACGTTCTCTGCACGGGGTGTGGTAGTTTCGTGCGGGCGACAGGGGACGTATGGAACCCGATATAGCAACTTTGTCTCCCTTGTCACATTAAAAAGAACTCAGAACCTGTTAGACTTACTATTCACATCCCTCCTCGACGTCTCTGCACTGTCTGCTCTCGTGTTTCCTATTCTCGATTTCAACATCTGTCCGATCCCACACGCTGTCGATCCTGCCAAAGACGGGAACGGTGCTGTCGCTGTCGGAAGCTTAAAAAGAGGAAGCACTTCCGCAACGCGATACTCCGCGACCAACTCTTCAAGACTTGCCAAAGCTGTCGTGACAGGGCTCTCAATCGTATTTGGAGACACCGTGACGCTCCTCACGCTCTTGGGCTGAGATGGTGCACACATGGTTCACACACGGTCACAGTTGCGGCGTGCACATCTGCAGGTAATGTTCTGCGGTCTAGCAGTTTACTACGCCTGGAGAGGAGACGTGCGGCGCGTGAACCACGGGTGCCTTCCCCGCGAATACACCACTTCGCTGAACAAGACGCTATTGACGACAGAGAGGGCGTTGCGTCCGAACGTCTGAAGCCTTCTCCGCGAATACACCACTTCGTTGAACAAGACGCTGTTGACGACAGAGAGGACGTTGCGTCCGAACCTCTTGTTTCCGACGACTTTGATGACGATACTCAATGGATGGACATCGACCTCCCACAGAACTCCGCTGTTTCGACACGAGAGAAAAAGTTGCTTCAAGACATGCGACAACGGCTGGCCAATGTCGACATGCGGTACTTGTCATGAACGCGCTTTTGACCTCACAACTCGCCGTCAAACAAATGAATGTTCACGCTGTCATGCTGATAAACATGAGAATGGAAAGCAGTGGTCGAATGCGAACAACGTAACCCACGTGAGCTCCGTTTCACTCTGTGTCGCCCGTTGCCTTAGTTCGCCACAGCCGTCCAACCGGACTGTCTAAAGGGCCTCACAGACATCGAGGAGATGTTGATCGCACGCATAAAGCCCATCATGCATGTGCGCTATACAACAGGCCGTCAGCTCTGTTACAAGGACCACATCGTCAATTTGCCACAAGACATTGCAGATGTTGCGGAGCGTCTCCCACGACTACCGCAAGACCTCGACGTTCTTATCATCAGAAGGCGAGGTGATGATCTTGACCAACATGTCAACTACCTTTGTCGACGCCAAGTAGTGCGAGATGCCCTGCTCTACAAGATTGCAAATGACCCAAGCTATGCAGACCTTCAGCAACCAGATGAGCATGCACTTCTCGCACTTCCTGTACATGGCTCTGTTGCCCACATGATTCCTGCGTGCTTGGAACCCACGGACTCTCCACCATCTGCCACTGCACCAACAGGTCCGACTGAGGCTGCAAATGCGTTACCTGAACAAGTCGACGATGACGACGACGGCAACGAGCGGTTTCTTGGAGGCGTGCTCAACGTTGGACCATCTCATGCTACAGAGACAGAACATGTTCGACAAGGTGTACAGGAAATTATTCAACGCCCACTTCACAACAACGAAAACATAATCGACGCCCCAACTCCTGATGCCCTGCGATGGCGTGACTGGCTTCAAAATCAGAATCTGGCCAATACCGGACCTCTACCGTTCCTGTTCCGTCGTCCATGACATAAACATGATTGCCATTGATTGGGCGTGTGCAATCGGGGGGGAGGGGGGACAGACACAGAGAATCCGAAAAAGCCTGAGGAGTCATTGTGTCACGGGCAACAGTCGCGGACAGTTGCTCGTGCTCGTGCTAATGCTTTCCACTTTTGGATGTGCCCGACAGTAAAACCTCTCCGGAATATACAGATTTGGCTGTAAAAAAAAAATTCTCCGTATCTAGATAGCAACCTAAGCCAGGAATAGACATATGACTAGCGAGCCCCCGCAGGATTTACCTGCGTCCATGTTAATTTGTTGCGGAAATGCGGAAATGAGAACGTGTCCGAACGGGTTCGAACCCGAGTGGCCCAGGAACAAAATAAATGAACAGACAAATGTCATGAACGCTTCACATATTGTACCCTTGGCCGCGCTCGCACAGACCCCAGCGCCCCTACAGTAGTCTCGATCTGCTTTCTGACGCGTCGACTCTCTCTCGCCCTGGATCGCTGGTAAGGCCGGTAAGGTTCCATTTCGAATTGATTTTGTGCACCAGATTAACTTTTCTTCAGTCAGTGACTAGATAACTCGACCAATCCGTTCGTACATTCCCAGAGCAAATCAAGATCAAGTTGTTGAGCATCAATACTGGAATGCCGCTCCAGCAACCTCCAGTAAGGAACTCGCCTGCTCCCGTTTCAGGTGTCAACCCCATGGCTTCCTTCGGTCAACAACTAACTTTCCGCCATGCTGGGCTGCCCCTCAATGTTCCCTCCCCCGCCCCGTCCTTCCCTGCTCTCCAACATCGCATCCTGCGCTCCCCCATCCAACTCAGCATACGCCTCTGGCCCCATCAGAGGAGATGTGACATGATACCCATCTTGCCGTGCACGGAACACGGGACCTTCGTCAACTTTGTGAGCTGCTAGCAAGGTCTAATCCCGAAGCTGTCATGCCCTTAAAGAGGCAATCTCCACTGTCACAGGCAGTTATACCGACCCTCGTGCATAGCGTAAGTCTTTTTTCCAGCTGGGTGATTGATTAATGATGTACGGATGTGCTTTAGCTCGCTGGGTCGATTGCGATTGGTGAATGGTGAGAATGCACTGGTTGACGAATTGTTCAAATCTTCAATGTGTGGCTGCAGCGTGCTGCCACTGTGTTGAACCCGAATGGTCCGCTCATCGCACCTTGCCATGAGTACGGCAAGTGAAGCAGCGTATCGCTAATCTTCCTGGACCACCGATGGAGATGGCGAGGGCGAGGGCGATTTCTGAGATCTGCATTCTCGGAAGAGAGGAAGGAATACGAACCCCTTGGTGAGGCAATTGTCGATATTACCTATACTTCGAAGTCTGGTGATCTCGATGGTGCCTCCCAATTTCTCTTCCCAGGTCGCTTCATGCTGAACACCCAGGATAGATTGTGTCTGAAGGAACCCAGCACGGACTCGCGGAGATATTTCATCTCAAGGTGACTTTCTTCCGCTGCTGGCCTCGCCCTGCTGAATCGCGAATCCCACGGAACCACTTGTACGAACCCAATAGCCCGTTTCCCGAAGGCCCGAGTGCGTGGTGTCCCAGCTGCTACCTTCGGTCTGGCCTTGGTGGACAGGTACCACGGCCTAAGTCAAAGCAGGGTTCTGGACAAGGGGTAGGTACTGCCTGGCCATTGGCTCAACGGTGTCTATCAACACAGCCATCTGTATTGTCCCTTCCCCACAAACAGTCTTCGAAGGGCGAAGGCATAGCGTTACCACCACTTCCCCCAAATGCGGCGCCAACGAAGGAAAAGTTATTGCTATCGATCCTCTGTCCAGGTGGACCTTCACGCACAGGCGTCATTAGGACACCATCACCCTACATTGCTAACGGTACTGCGGGCCACTATGATATGACGCCGAATGACTCAGGTGCGAATGCCGCCCCTCGGATCTATAACACATGAACATATTTCTGGTCGTATATACCTCTCTTCCCCTCCTTTTAACTTGTTGTCACCTCCGAGTCGGTTTCTCAGATCATGGCGTTCAGCTATACCTTACGATGACTATGTGATATATATAATTACCCTCTCCAGACCGACAGGTCAGATACAAATACAATATTTTCGTTCTCTCCAAAGAATAAATCGATAAGTCGATACTGTAACATTACCAAGTCAACGTTCTCGACTCGCCTATCCCTCGCCTTTCCCGCAGTCTACCTTCAAAATGACGACGAAAGGCGTCAATTTATTCTTCAGGTATCTGACCCTCTAAATGGAGGCAGTCCCCGACCTCTATTTTGCCAACATCAGTAGAGTAGATAAATAGGTCAGGTAGATCAGGTAAAAACGTGATGAGAGCGAGTCAGTGGCACGTGACGACATAGTACGGGGTAGGGAGAAGGCCCAGAAGGGCCACTCACGCAATGACGGAACTTTGAAGGGTCACCATTCTGAAGCTCAGGGAGTAGACGAAATACGAAACAGTACTCACAATCGTAAGTCAAACAAAGAAAAGAATCACGGTAAGGATCTCTTGAGCCATTCGGGAGAAGGATCTGTACGCTTGTTGTCGGCTTCGTGTGATCAACACTGAAAACGCGTGGCACACTCTCTGGATCGCGTTATCGCGCGTTTGTATGCTCATGGTGGTGGTGCATCCGAGGCCGAAACTGAACTTGACGCTGGGGTACGATGGAAGTAGAGAAGTACGCGGCATTCCGACGACTTGTGGGGTAAATGCACTGGCAGGACAGAGGCAGACTCAGAATTGAGGATGAAACCACCGAGTTGGTCTGGAACACGTCAAGACTCTTCGCGCGCGGCGTAGGAACGTACAGTGATCCACCCTCCACATCGGCGGCGTCTTGAGAAGCGCAACTCGTTTTCTACGGGTGGTCTTTGTGGAACGTTGAGAATGGAACAACTAGTGACGGACATCATGAGGAAGAAGCACTCAGCGTCGATTTTGGAAAGAGTCTTGCGGGAATAAGAGGGACCGTACTGCCGCGTGGCTGCGCCGGGATCGTTGTTTTCACTCACAGCCATGCGGTTGCCATATCTGTCCTTGGCATGGCGTCTTTGTGATTCCAATTCTGTCCTGTCGGAGGGATCCCTTTGCATCTGCGTTTGGCTCGGATGCAGGTGCTCAGCACTTTCAGCTCACTGAGACGGGATGCCTTGTGCAAGATCCCATTCCTGCCCCGGGCTCAAGCACTCAAGCGCTCAACGTGCTCAACGTTCAACAGTAGCGCTCATCAATTTTCCACCAATTACGCCCCATCGCTTTTGGCATACCTCGTGACCGTTTGTGATATCTATGAGCAACGTGGTCGTCGTGATGCACGGACCATCCATTTCAACCCTCTACCACCGCCGCATCCCATTATCTCCTCACCATTTCCTCCCAGCGAACCAAAAACCCCTTCCAATCCCACATTTCCTCCCTCACATTTTGACATGACAGACCAGCCAGGATCCTCACATTTACGTGTGCTCTTTGAGGCCGCTTTGGAGGACTACAAGCAGCAGACGGGCATACAATTGGCCGAACATCCTCTCGCCGAGCGCCTCCAGGATGGTAACTCCGTCGAGTCCGTTACTGCTATTCTTCGTGAACAAGCGCAAGACTTCAAGGAATTCCGCGAAAAAGACAAAGTCTTGAAGCCACTCAAAAAGGTCTTAACATTTTGCATAGACTTTCTTCTGCTGTAGGCTTGGTATGTCCGTAGGCGCCGACATGAAGTTCAACGTCTCTGACTCATCCTATAGCATCTCCAGCCCGTGAAAGCAATACAGACTGCCCTCGGTATTCTACTCTCTGTATGTACCTATATTTAGTCGCTGAGCGCCCATCTTTGTAACATTAAGCGTATTAGGCGGTCAAGGGCGTCATAGATGACTACAGTGCCCTGGCCGATTTGCTCGAGTCCATCGGGCACTTCCTCAATCGCCTCGAGATCTATACCGAGATCCCTCCCACAGAGGCCATGAATGAGATGATCGTCAAGATACTCGTGGAGCTGCTCTCCACACTCGCGTTGACGACCAAAGAGACAAAGCAGGGAAAGCTCAGTGAGTTCATCGTCGGTGAGGGAATCTATTACCTGACTTATGAATGAAGAAAAACTTGTTCGGAAGCTTGTTGGCGAGAAGAAGATGGAGGCGATGGTCCAGAGGCTAGACCGATTGACACAGGACGAGGCTCGGCAAACCGTAGCACAGATCCTCAAGGTTGTCCATGGTCTTGTCGGGAATGTGAAGGTGGTGATGGGCGGTGAGCAAATCCACCAAGCTTGTCGCCTGCTGGGTGTTGAGGATATGATTTCCCTGTAGATGGCGAGGTATCGGTTGGCCATCTTAAGGAAACCCTCGGTACGTTTTCAGGCCACAATCAGGTGATCGTGTATCTGAATGAGCATCAGAAATTATGCATCAAGTCGCGAGTGATTTGAACAAGGCGAAGCGTGAGCCATTTATTGATGTTGTGGTAGCTGACTGGATCACCGAGATTGTCAACAGGTGACAACCTACAGAAGGTATTTTCGGCTGGTTATCAGCACCTGATCCCTGGAAGAATCACCATGCTGCCTGCAAATCAAGCCATCCCGGGACTGCAGAGTGGTTCATTCATGGCAACACGTTTCCAGAATGGAGAACGTCCGAAGTCCCGGTTCACTTCTATGGGTCCATGGGAAACGTTTGTCAATTACCAGCTTTGCGATTCAACAGGACTAATTATTTTTTTGATTTCGCAGCGGGCGCTGGAAAAAGCGTGTTTTGGTACGTGAAATTTTTGTATTTCCATCTCGGGAACTTATCGTGTTCGTCAGCTCCACAATCATTGAAGACATCCGTGCGATGCAGAAAGCTGGACTTGCGTCGTTGGCATTTTTCTACTGTGATTTTAGGGAGGACCGAAAGAAGGAATTGCGCGGACTGCTCGCGTCCTTCCTGGTACAACTTTATCACCAATCCGACTCCTACTTCGATATTCTTTCCAAATTCTACTCGGACATGACAAGGGTTCACGTCCTCCCAGCGACGATGCACTTGCGGGATGTTTAAGGACCTACTTAACTCCCGGACTGGCCCCCGTCTATCTCATCGTGGATGCTTTGGACGAATTTCCAAACCCATCAGTCGTTCGATCTCCCCGTGCCAAAGTCCTAAGCTTATTGAGGAACTTGTCAAAACACAAATTCTGAATCTGCGCGTATGCGTCACCAGCCGACCGGAATCTGATATCAAGATGTCCTCGAGCCTTTAATTTTCCGCTCTGTTTCCTTACATGACGAGGCTGGACAAAAGAGGGATATCGAGGATACATCAAGTCAGTCATTAACACGCGTACAACAAAAGGTGGAAAGAAGAGCACAGGAACTGGCCATCCACCGCCTCACGGAAGGTCGAATGGGATGTAAGACATCGATACTGAACTCTTGATGACTCTTGCTCATTTCTGTGTGTAGGTTTAGATGGGTGGATTGTCAGATGGTCCATATTTGCAACTGCATCCCAGCACGTCTCCCGCAAGCATTGCTCGAATTACCAGAGACGCTGGACGAGACATATGAGCGTACCTTACAAGGGATCGATAAGGCAAATTGGGAATTCGCCCATCGCATGTTTCAGTTCGTCGCAGTCGCTTCCCGCCCACTTCACGTCGAGGAATTGGCCGACTTGCTCGCATTCGATTTCAAGGCAGGATCAATACCGAAATTCATAAGGATTGGCGCCTGGAAGATCCAGCGGATGCCGTACTGTCTACATGTTCCACTCTACTTGCCGATTGTCCGAACTACCTGAGGTTCCCCGTCATACAATTCTCACATTTTCCGTCAAGGAATTCTTGACGTCCACCCGCCTTGTCGAAGCCACCGACATTATTTCCCGCCGTTATCACGTTTCTATGACACCTGCGCATACCCTTGTAGCACAAGCCTGTTTGGGCATTCTGCTGCATCTGGATAAGGATGTCACGAGGGACAGTCTGAAAGACTTCCCTCTCGCTGAATATGCTGCGGAGCACTGGGTTGATCATGCCCGGTTCGAGGACGTGTCGCGAAATGTGGAGGATGGGATGAAACGACTATTTGACCCGAGCAAACCACATCTTGCGATCTGTGTCTGGATATGTGACCCAGCAGTTCCGAAATGGATCGAATGACACGAAACGAAACGCCGCTGCACTCCCCGAACCTTCATGCATTATGCCGCTTCTTGGGGCCTACACCCTGTTGTAGAGTTCTCATCATTGAACACTCACAGGATGTGTGCTCTCGAGATACCACCGACAATGCGACTCCTTTGCATCTAGCCTCGCAAACGGACACGTGAAAGCTGCTTGCAAGCTTATTGAGCACGGCGCGGATGCGGCAGCCCAGGACAAGGAGGGGAGACACCATTACATCTGGCGTCGCATGGGACAGTAGACGTCGCTCGTGTGCTCATTGAGCGCGGCGCGGATCTGACAGCCCAGAATAAAGACGGGGACACCATTACATCTGGCGTTGCAGTGGGACAAGTAGACGTCGCTCGTGTGCTCATTGAGCGCGGCGCGGATCTGACAGCCCAGAATAAAGACGGGTCGACACCATTACATCTGGCGTCGCAGGGGACAAGTAGACGTCGCTCGTGTGCTCATTGAGCGCGGCGCGGATCTGACAGCCCAGAATAAAGACGGGCGACACCATTACATCTGGCGTTGCAGTGGGACAAGTAGACGTCGCTCGTGTGCTCATTGAGCGCGGCGCGGATCTGACAGCCCAGAATAAAGACGGGAGACACCATTACATCTGGCGTCGCAGTGGGACAAGTAGACGTCGCTCGTGTGCTCATTGAGCGCGGCGCGGATCTGACAGCCCAGAATAAAACGGGGACACCATTACATCTGGCGTCGCAGTGGGGACAAGTAGACGTCGCTCGTGTGCTCATTGAGCGCGGCGCGGATCTGACAGCCCAGAATAAAGACGGGTGACACCATTACATCTGGCGTCGCAGTCGGGACAAGTAGACGTCGCTCGTGTGCTCATTGAGCGCGGCGCGGATCTGACAGCCCAGAATAAAGACGGGTCGACACCATTACATCTGGCGTTGCAGGGGACAAGTAGACGTCGCTCTGTGCTCATTGAGCGCGGCGCGGATCTGACAGCCCAGAATAAAGACGGGTCGACACCATTACATCTGGCGTGCAGCGGGACAAGTAGACGTCGCTCGTGTGCTCATTGAGCGCGGCGCGGATCTGACAGCCCAGAATAAAGACGGGTCGACACCATTACATCTGGCGTCGCAGCGGGACAAGTAGACGTCGCTCGTGTGCTCATTGAGCGCGGCGCGGATCTGACAGCCCAGAATAAAGACGGGTGACACCATTACATCTGGCGTCGCAGCGGGACAAGTAGACGTCGCTCGTGTGCTCATTGAGCGCGGCGCGGATCTGACAGCCCAGAATAAAGACGGGTGACACCATTACATCTGGCGTCGCAGTGGGGACAGTAGACGTCGCTCGTGTGCTCATTGAGCGCGGCGCGGATCTGACAGCCCAGAATAAAGACGGGTCGACACCATTACATCTGGCGTCGCAGTGGGGACAGTAGACGTCGCTCGTGTGCTCATTGAGCGCGGCGCGGATCTGACAGCCCAGAATAAAGACGGGTCGACACCATTACATCTGGCGTCGCAGTGGGGACAAGTAGACGTCGCTCGTGTGCTCATTGAGCGCGGCGCGGATCTGACAGCCCAGAATAAAGACGGGAGACACCATTACATCTGGCGTCGCAGCGGGGACAAGTAGACGTCGCTCGTGTGCTCATTGAGCGCGGCGCGGATCTGACAGCCCAGAATAAAGACGGGCGACACCATTACATCTGGCGTCGCAGTGGGGACAAGTAGACGTCGCTCGTGTGCTCATTGAGCGCGGCGCGGATCTGACAGCCCAGAATAAAGACGGGTCGACACCATTACATCTGGCGTCGCAGGGGACAAGTAGACGTCGCTCGTGTGCTCATTGAGCGCGGCGCGGATCTGACAGCCCAGAAAAGACGGGTCGACACCATTACATCTGGCGTCGCAGTGGGACAGTAGACGTCGCTCGTGTGCTCATTGAGCGCGGCGCGGATCTGACAGCCCAGAAAAAGACGGGTCGACACCATTACATCTGGCGTCGCATGGGGACAAGTAGACGTCGCTCGTGTGCTCATTGAGCGCGGCGCGGATCTGACAGCCAGAATAAAACGGGAGACACCATTAATCTGGCGTCGCAAACGGGACAAGTAGACGTCGCTCGCATGCTCATGAGCACAGCGTGGATCTGACAGACGAGTGGACACTATCTTACCTCACGTCGGATTGGGGACAAGTAGACCCCTTCCCACAGTCCCAAGCCCAGCCTCAACCGACTGGCATCCTGCAACCTCAGTTCACTGCTGTGCCTGGCGCCCCTCAGCAGTCGTCGAACCCTTTCCCGTCATCCCCTAATGCTCTTCAATCACAGATGACTGGCGCAAACACTTTCCGCGCAAGTACGTTACCCATACAGGCTACGGGGTTTTCACCATTTGGCCAGATGAACCCACCGCTACCGGTGCCGATGGTTACGGACCCTTTTTTGGCACAAAATGGCTTACTTGGGACCAACCCCTTCCCGACAAGTCTAACTACGCACCCTGCAAATCCATTCCCGAGTGCCGGACAGACAATGAACCTGTTCCCCGCCGCAGCGAACCCAAATCCATTCACTGTACCGACGAACAATTCCACCCCAAATGTGACGTATGAAAACCAGTTCCTATCTCCGAATTCAAATCCATTCCCCATCCAATCGGTCACTGCCTCCCAACTCTCTTCCTTTTTGCCAGCCTGCCAGCCCCCTTTGACGAACCTTTCCAATCAGATTATGCCTACGCAGACGTCTAATCTTACCGGGTTGGCTTCTGGACCTGTTCCTGCCTGTCCAGCCTCGATACCCCTCACCCATAGGAAACCTCCTTCCCGCCCCCACAGCCCCTTGAATTTCACCAAACCGGTTCACGCAACCTGTCCTGGATGCTAAATCGTGACGCCTCATCACCTCCACCGGTTCCCCGCGCACCTACGTTTTCAAGTTTGCGGTGGGCACGTCTCAGTCCCAACCGCAGTCACAAAGTACTGGCCTCGGTGTGTCGTCGTCAACGACTGATGTGAGAACAGAAGGCCTTGGTGGCAGTTTTGGCCTTTCCGTGCAACTAACTAGTTCACCTCCCGCCACTACGCTCGGTGTGCGTTCCTCGATCGGCGTCGGGCTGGGTCCGCAGGCAACCGGCTTCGGTCTCGGTCTCGGCACAGCGAACCCGTTCCGCTCGTCTGTCATGACCCCTGGTCCCGCGGCCACGCTACCACCATTACCCGAACCTTCTGAGACGAATGGAAAGGGCAAGGGCAAGCAGGTTACGCTCGCTCAAGAGGAGTTGGTACAGAATCAGAGCAAGGCGCAGATCGAGGCTGAGATTAATGAGCTCGGCGAGCTGAAGCAAAATCTCGCGCTCAAGGTTCGTTCTTCTCCGGCACCACCCCCTACGATACATGTCATAGCTTGCTAAGCTAATTCGCCGTGGTTTGCTCAGGTGGGCGAGTTAAAGTCAGCGCCTAACGCGAGCGGGACGGCGGGCTGTCTGCGCCAGAGTTGGCACAGCGCGCGCTTGACCGTGAACTTAATTCGGATCCGGAGGCGCGGCAGCGACAGGACCTACTGATGAACGATCTCACGTCGATGGTCGTAAAGAGGAAAGCGCCTGTTGCTGTGCCCGAGGCAAGCGGTGCGGCTGAGAAACGCAAAGCGGAAGACGAGGAGGCGCAGACGTCCCAGAATAAGAAGGCCCGTTTGGAGGAAAGCCCTGCGCCATGACCACCACCGTGATTGAATGAGGTCGACCGCACCGAGTGGCTCACGCTTCGCATCGACCCTGAGCTCGTCGACGAACTCTCTTGTAATCTACGACCGGACGTTGGAGACCTCCCTCAGGCTCGTGAGCTGCTACCGGAACTGCATGAGCTCACAATTTCATTGATAACCGCATTCGTCTCATTCGTCGATGCCTCCAGAACGCAAGCCTCAGGCTCCTGTAGCCCTTCACAAGTATGAAGGCCTGCACCTCGTGGCCTAAACCCAGAATTTTGGAGTCGTCATTCTCTCCTCCCTCTGTGATCACATCAAGGAGCAGAGAATGACCTTACATATGCCAACCACTGAGCCGTCATCCAACCTCCGCGGCCTCTACCCCTACAGCTTCATCCCCGTGGACGCATGAACTTCTCGAAACCAGGATTTAGTAAGCCGAACACTGTCAGATCAAAGATCACCCTAATGAACGTATTTTTAGTGTCACGTGGTCGTAACTTCTCCCCCGTCTACCTTCGAATTTTGTTTGTCGCTTCGGTTTCTTTGGTTATAGCGCTAAGCATATACTTTATGATGACCGCGACGTACGAATACCCCATGTCACTCTTCTGTTTCCGTCCGAGCAGACACGGTAGCTTATAGAAGAGACAATTCTCAAGTTGATAGTGTTCACGGACCGGAATCGCCCTTTAGGTGTTATATATAACTAGTGGTCACCCAGGGCCGGGCAATAGCTAGTAAGTGAACATGAAAGAAACCTGTGAGATTATTTGAAGACGGTGTTTGCCTTGCCACCCTCGCCTCCAGAGGGAAGACTCTAACGATCACTCAACAGTCTCTATCCACCCGCGTGACCGGTCAACAGCGCGAGCCAACCCCTCCAAGCCTCACTACGTTCCTCCTCCCCTAATCTCGGCAAAAAGTGAGTGCTACGCGCCGTATTGACGCTTGCAAGCGTCTCCGGCCTGGCAAATCCCGCCCAAACAAGCCAATCGCAGCTCCAGCAAGGAGTGCAGAACCCAACGCGGTACTCTCGCGCATCTCAGGCCGTGCGACCTCGAACCCGCCCATATCGGCGAGCACCTCCATCGCGACATCCCCATTCGTCATCCCGCCGTCCACCTTGAGATGCGCGAGCTCCGACTCGGAGTCTATCTTCATGCTATCTATCACCGCCCGCGTCTGGAAGGCGTTCGCCTCGAGCATCGCCCGCGCAATATGCGCTGGTGTCGTGTATGATGTCAAGCCGACGAGAAGGCCCGTTGCGCCAGGGTCCCAATACGGTGCCAGCAGACCGGAGAAGGCAGTTACGAAGTAGACACCTGAGGTGCAGGTCACCGAGCCCGCGAGCGTGTTGATCTCATCAACGGTTTTAATCATGTTCATAGAGTCGCGGAGCCATTTGATAGCACTTCCTGCAACCGCTACTAAGAGAAGTTAGCATTACTTGCATAATGTTGAGGATTCCATGCTGAAGCACCCGCTTACTGGCTCCTCCGGGCATAGACGGTCTTTCCTTGAGAACTCAATCGATATGCAACCTGCGAAGAGTTATCAATCCCTACATCAAAGAAACGTCGCGATTTACGCACCGTACTAAGCAGTCCATGGTTGCTGTACACGATATCGGTTCCCGTGCAGAACAACAAGAACGCGCCGGTACCATACGTGCATTTGGCTTCGCCCTGAGTAAGGCACTTGTTACCGATGAGCGCGCCTTGCTGGTCGCCAACGAGACCACCAAGCGGCACGCCCTTGAGGGGCCCGTACGCCAGATATCCGTACACCTCGCTCGTCGAGACGAGACGCGGCAGAACAGATTCCCGTATTCCGAAAAATTGTAGAAGGACAGGATCCCACTCGAGTGTGCGGATGTTGAGCAAAAGCGTCCGCGATGCATTGCTCACTTCGCTAATATGTTGACCTGCGCTCACGCCACCGAGCAAATTCTGCTAGCTTCTTCAATGACGGGCGCGCGAGAATAAAAGGAGAGAGCGGGGTTGCTCGAGACTGACGTATGCTATCCAGGACTCGACCGTTCCAAATGCAAGGTCGTCAGCCTCGTGCGCTCTGCGAACATCCTCCCAATTATCGATCATCCATCGGAGCTGATCACGGAGAAGTACGTGGAAAGCGGGAGGCCGGTCCTGCACCAGATTAATTAGCGGCAGCGTAAGCGGTCGATCTCCAGAGAAGGTGGCCTTACAACTCCTTGAGGCCCTCAGCGCCGTCTGCTCCGCTGCGCAGTTGACCATTGACATAATTCCTTGCGTCTTGAGCAGATGTTCGTAATGCGCAACCACTCCACGGGTGCGAGAGTCATCCCATACGATCGCACGGGATAACGGTTTGCCTGTCTTGCGGCTCCACACGACCGTTGTCTCGCGCTGATTGGTGACGCCTAGTCACTTTCTGATTAGCACGCGGGCCTTAATTATGACCTAGGAGACGCACCGATGACCTTTACGCTACTACGCTTATATCCTGCTTCTTCTAAGTTGACAATAGCTTGCTCGACGACCTTGTCACACACTTCCTGTATTTCGGTGGCGTCATGTTCGTGCCATCTAATCAGAGAGGAAACTCGAGTTAGTGGACGGGAGCAATAAAGAGGAATAGGCTTACCCAGGGTTTGGGTATACTGAGGAAACTCCTCTTGGCTTTGCGCACGATATTCGCGTACTGATCAAAGATGATGAATCGCGTCGAGCTGCAAGTCGGTTGTCAACGTAAATGCACGCCTGTGGCGGACTGTCGAGAATCTGAACTTACGTCGTGCCACAGTCGAGGCTGCCAACAACTCGCTTTCCTGAGGGCAGACATGGTCGTCGTCCACCTACGGGTGCGGAAGTGGGAGAAAGAGAGAAAAACGGGTTGGGTCATATGAATGATGTGGATCATATGATTACTACTTCTAAAGGTATTTTGCTAAAGAGGAACCACATGTCTGCCAGCTCAGCATAGCGCTCGCCGAGTAATCACCACGAGAACAGCTGTGTGCTGGAAGAGCGGGTTTGACCCTACAGACGCCCAGCCAATTCATTCACCCAGTCCGAGGCGCTCTATTTAAAAAAGGTACAAAATAGAGATCGATACAGCCGATAATCTAATCTAGTCTCGGCCGAGCGAAGCGATGTCAATCACAAGTACTACCGTCATCTCATCTTAAACCATGTCATGAGCGCAGAAACCATCGCCCAAACCGCCAAAGCAGCCTTCGAGGCTTCCCAGCTAATCAGCACAACAGAGCGCACTCGTGCGCTGCACGAAATCCGAAAAGAACTGGAGGCGAGCAAGGATTCCATCTTGAGGGCGAATGGCGAAGACATGGCGGTGCGTTGCGCACTTTCACCACGTTCACACACATATTTCAAAAAAAAAAACCTCGAGGTTGTTGACCGCTGTGGTTGTGCAGCGCGCAGAAGCGGAAGTCGCTGCGGGGCGTCTCGCGTCTCCGCTCGTGAAACGCCTCGACCTTCGTACAGGCGAGAAATGGGATACGATGCTGCAAGGTGTGACGGACATAGCCTCGCTTCCAGACCCCACGGGTACCGTCACCTACGCGCGCGCACTACACGATAACCTCGACCTCTACCGCGTCTCATGCCCAATCGGCGTGCTCCTCGTCATCTTCGAGGCGCGTCCAGAAGTAATCGTCAACATCGCAGCACTCGCGCTCAAATCCGGTACGTGTACAGTGCAAACAAACTTAATCATTCACCCCCCTACGCTACACACATTCGACATGCAAAATCTCACGGATGCATGCACAGGCAACGCAGCCATCTTGAAGGGCGGCAAAGAGTCCGCGCGCACAGCTACAGAGCTAGCGCGCACGATCCAAGCTGCCCTTGCGCGCACCGCGCTCCCGGGGACGTTCATACAGACCGTCGAGACGCGCGCCGAAGTCACCGGCTACTCTCTCAGGACCGGTACATCGACCTAGTCATCCCGCGCGGGAGCAACGCGCTAGTGCGCGAGATTCAGCACAGTACGCGGATACCGGTGATGGGTCATGCAGATGGGATCTGCGCGATATACCTTGACGAGTCCGCGGACAGAGAAAAAGCGAAGCGCGTCGTGATGGACTCAAAGGTTTGTCCGCCGTCGCATTTCTGTCGGACAATCGACATCTCTCCTTCTATCTAACCTTTTTAATTCCTTTCACTCCCTTCCTGTAGATCGATTACCCCGCGGCGTGCAATGCGGCGGAGACGCTCCTAGTCCACCAAAGCCTGCTCGAGACGATCTGGCCTGACGTAGCAGAATCGCTTCTCACAGTCAACGTAAAGCTCCTCTGCGACGAACCAACACTCTCCGCACTCACTTCCTCCCCAACAACCAAAAAGACCGACAATCACCCCAACTTGCAAACGCACGTACTACCAGCCCCACCAGAAGCTTACACGACCGAGCACCTCTCACTCACGCTAGCCGTGCGCACAGTGCCCTCCCTCGAAGCCGCCATAGCACACATCAACGAGCACGGCTCACACCACACCGATTGCATTATCACAGAGTCGACCTCGGCTGGCAGCACGTTCGTGCGCGGCGTTGACTCAGCTGGCGTGTTCGTGAACGCAAGTACGCGCTTCGCGGACGGATTTCGCTATGGCTTCGGCGCCGAGGTCGGGATCAGCACGGGACGGATCCACGCGCGGGGGCCGGTTGGCCTCGAGGGACTTGTGACTTATAAGTATGTTTTGAGGAGCCAGGGCGAGGAAGGTCACATCGTTGGGGAGTTCGGTCGGGAACCCGGGAAGAAACAATACACGCACCAACCCATCGAGGCGAAGGAGCTCCCTTTCTAAAAACAGAAATTTTACATCGAGGAATAGCAGTATAATGTACGGATATATCGGAGGAAGCGCGCGTTAATGAGAAACAACTAATAAAACAAGAATCTCGGAGAACATGGTGTCAAATGTCATGTGGTGGCCATGGCGCAGAGCTCTCCTCCAGACGGGCCTTCTTATCCTGCGACGTCTGCGCCTCCCCGTCTTCCGCTTTGCGTTTCTCAGCCGCACCGCTTGCCTCGGGCACAGCAGCAACAGGCGCTTTCTTTTTCTTCTTTACGACCATCGACGTAAGATCGTTCACCGGTAGGTCCTGTCGCTGCCGCGCCTCCGGACCAGAATTAAGTTCGCGGTCAAGCGCGCGCTGTGCCAACTCTGGCGCAGACAGCCCGCCGTCCCGCTCGTCGTTAGGCGCAGATTTAACTCGTCCACCTGGGCAAACCGCGGGCGAATTAGCTAGCAGCCATGTCATGCATCGTGGGGCAAGAGAAGAACGAACCTTGAGCGCGAGATCTTGCTTCAGTTCGCCGAGCTCTTTAATCTCAGCCTCGATTTGTGCCTTGCTCCGATTCTGTACCAACTCCTCCTGAGCGAGCGTAACCTGCCTGCCCTTGCCCTTGCCCTTTCCATTCGTCTCGGAAGGTTCGGGTAATGGTGGTAGCGTGCCTGCGAGACCAGCCCGCAACTCAACAAGGCGCGCCTCGATGCTCTCAAGGGCGCGTTGCGCATGATGGATAGCATCCGCAAGCCGACCCGCAGTGAGGTCAAGCGCAATGCTCAGCTTGTAATGCGCCTCTGCAAGCTGGCGAGACGACGAAGGCAGCAATTCCGTTTTTAGCGCGATGCCAGAACCATAGTCCGTGATCGCCTGTTCAAATTTCTCTACAAGCCAAAAAGGATTGAAAGACATCAGTTTCGGGAACGAGGGAAAAAAAGAGGGGCAGGACGACGACGCACCTGTTTCGAGAGAGATGTCACCCAGCATGATGAATGTGTCCGCCACTTTGAGCCGCATTTCATCATTTCCGTCCATTTGTTTCTCGTATATCGCGCGCGCAAGATCGAGCACCTCCCACGCAGCATTAAAGTCGTCCTCAGGCTCAGCCTCGTCCGCGCCCTCGCCAGCTTCTTCTTCCTCGCCCTCAACATCGGGCTTAGACGCCTCCGCGAACAAATCAACAGCAGGATCGTGATCGTGATCATCACCATCTTCTTCATCTTCTGCGTCACCGGAGAACGACAAGATCTTGTTGCCATTTGGTGCTGGTTCTGCACGTAGACCAAAAAAAACCATTTCATCATCACTATTAGCATCATTGGTCAGAAATGATTAGACGTACCTTCTTCTGCAGCCGCACCACCCTCCTGTTGCTGCTGCTGTTCCTTCCCAAGAACAGAGCTCTGCGCGATAGCATTCTCAAGCAATGCCCTTCCATACGCGAAATAAACGTCCGCCATCTCCGGCGCGTCTTCCGCGTGGGTCTTTGATCTAACAGTATCATAACCAAAGTATCATGGAGGACGTGAATGGAGACACGACGTAGGAGGAAGAAACACGAACAGGAGTTCTAGCGCGGTCGCATAATGTTCGACTGCCTGTTCGTATTTGCGCAACGCGAATGCCCGTTTCGCGGATCGAGCGCGTCGTGACAGTCGCGGGCAGATCAGTAGTTGTGCTTGTGGCGGGGGTTGATTGTTGTTGGGTTTTTTCCTGACTTCAGACAGACAGAAGCCGATGAATACATCAGAAGACCGACGTGATTGGAAAACCTACGCGGACATGGTGTTTGTGGGTGGTAGAGAGATAAGGTGGCTCGCGTGGGGCGCGCCTCCAGTCAACAAAGCAATCTATTCCCGCGCCGCCAAAGGGAACGCTCAAACAAAGTCCATCGCCCTACGGTAACAAACCGCAGAGACAACTACATTACAACGAATGGTACGCTATCACTTTCACAACTGTAACTCTCAAACCTAAGCAGCATAAAAACCGAGAAAATTCGGACCGAAAAAAGGCATGTTTCAGATATACACCAATGCAAAGAAGAGATAAAGACATGTACTGTAGGGGGAATTCCGAAGGTTAACGCGAGAATGTTAAAAAAAAGAGAGAAACAGCCCATCATGCTTTTCGGCTGCGTGGCATTTCACTAAAGGCTACAACTGTCCGGGAAAGAAAAAGAAAACGAAAAAAATCTATATCAACGATGCGGTGCCGTTCTGCTGCTTCGTCGCATCCCCCTGCGCCCCCACGAACAAGCTCTGTCCAAACGACGGCACACCAGTAGGCTGCGAAAACAAGTTGTGTCCTGCATTAAAATTGGCAGGATGGAAAGGAGGGACTGTCCCAGCGGCGGAACCCATGCCTGGTGTCATGACAGACGCGCGGAACGGGTTCACAGCGCCGGGACCGAGACCGAAGCCGGTCGCCTGCGGACGCAGCCCGACACCGATCGAGGAACCCACACCGAGCGTAGTGACAGGAGGTGAACTAGTTGGTTGCGCGGAAAGGCCAAAACTGCCACCAAGGCCTGCTGCTCCCACACCAGTCGTTGACGACGACACACGACCGAGGCCCGTACTGAAGCTGCAGCACCATTTGTTCCTGTCCCCAAACCAGTCGTCGGTGAGGTTACACCACTGAGACTCGCACCGAGACCCACTCCCCAGGTGCACTGACACCATTAGCCCAAGCTGGGGGTGATACTGCAGCCGAAGCTGCAGGTGTCGTCGGTTCGGACTGTGGAATTGGTGGCAGTGCTTCGATAAGTGATGCGCCGAAGGATGAAGTCGGCTTGAAGGCCTTGACGCCCGCATTATAGCCTGTTGCTTGTGGGCGCAACGGTACGCCCGTTGGCTGGCTTGATAGCGCAGTACTGCCCGTGGGCTGCACGCCGAACGAGCTGAAAGTAGACCCTGTGGCCGTCGTCGTGGGTGTCGAAGCGCTAGTACTTGATGAACCTAAGGAAGTGAACGGCGAAGTCGCAGGCTGAGGTGCCTGCGGACTACCAGTACCACCAGTAATGAACGTGGAAGCAACACTCGAGAAGGTGGTAGTCGGGAAGCCCGTTTGTTGGGGTTTGACCTCCACCGGGCTGTGTGATTGTGGTTGGGACTGAGACGCGCCCCTCGCAATCTCGAAAAGTGTAGGTGCGCGGGGAACCGGTGGAGGTGATGGGGCCCTTGGCACCCCGAATGGGTTGCGTGAACCGGTTTGGTGAGATTTAAGGGGCTGTGGGGGCGGGGAAGAAGGGTTCCTATGGGTGAGGGGTGTCGAGGCTGGGCGGGCAGTGACAGGTCCAGAAGCCAGCCCGGTAGGATTAGACGTCTGCGCAGGTATAATCTGATTGGAAAGGTTCGTAAAGGGGGGCTGGCTGGGGGGCAAAAAGGAAAAGGGTTGAGATGCAGTCACCGATTGGGTGGGGAATGGATTCGAATTCGGAGATGGGAACTGGTTTGGATTCGTCACGTTTGGCGCAGAATTGTTCGTCGGTACAGTGAATGGATTTGGGTTCGCTGCAGCGGGGAACGGGTTCATTGTCTGTCCGGCACCAGGGAATGGATTTGAAGGGTGCGTAGTTGGACTTGTCGGGAAGGGGTTAGTCCCAAGTAAGCCATTTTGTGCCGAAAAAGGGTTTGGAACCATCGGCACCGGTGGGGGTGGGTTCATCTGGCCAAATGGTGAAAACCCCGTAGCCTGCATGGGTAACGTACTTGCACGGAAAGGGTTTGCGCCAGTCATCTGTGATTGAAGAGCATTAGGGGATGTCGGGAAAGGGTTCGATGACTGCTGAGCGATGCCAGGCACAACAGTGAACTGAGGTTGCAGGACGCCAGTCGGTTGAGGCTGGGCTTGGAACTGTGGGAAGGGGTTGGTCGGGTTACCTGAAGTTCCCGCAGCCTGGAAAGGGTTGAAATTCGCCTGTTGGAATTGGGCGGTGGATGGCGAGCTGGGGACGAAACTGGTAAGACCTAAGAGGCGACCTACAGTTGTAAACAGCACGCACCTTCCGGGTTGCGGATTAAAAATAGTTGCCGTTCATTTTCGATGGCTTCGAAAAAGTCCGTCAAAGCCTTTGCCGTTTCGACCTTTGGCGTCTCCGAGCTTGAACTCTCAGGAGCTGTCGCCGCCGGGGTAGATGATGCTTATGCGGAAAGTAAAGTATGAACTTTGTTATTAGATAACCCCAGTTGAGGTGCTTACCGTTTTCCGCTTTCTTCAAAACGCTCCGACCGTTCTTAATGCCCCTATCCGCAGCATCCTTGTTCGCTTTGTACTCGATCCTGTTCTGCTCGAAATTTGGATCCTTCAAATACTCCTCCAAGGCCCCCACAAGAGAGACAGGTGCCTACGTGAAAGGATGTGAGTGTAAATTGAGTAAATAATGTTGGCGACATTACATGTTTTAAACTCGGGATGGGTACATTGAGGATATTTTGAAGCTTTTTTGCTACGCCGAGAAATTCGACTGCAAATTCCGCTTGTTTGCAAAAATGTTGATAGACAGCGAGGGCTTGTTCGGCATCGACATGCGACATCTCGAAGTAATGCTCTATATGGGCCAAGTAATGATAAGCGCTCTCGAGAGGCTCAGGCACAGCGCTTACCTAGAACATTGATAACTCCTTCATTAACAGCCTGAAAAGAATAAGGAGATCCTTGACTAGCATCCGTAGTGCCGCGGTTGTTAGCTCATCCTCCAGGTCATCCATGTAAAACTGAGTATAACCATGTGAGCTCCAAGAATAGGAATCGCCAATGAGGGTTTAACTCACTCTGCATTCTACAAGCGCGTCCAACAACTTCTGAACCACTTTAGTCTCTCGCAGCAGACCCTTCTCTACTGTCATGATTCGGAGTTTGCGGCCCATAATTGTCTTTCTCTTCGAGCTGCCAGCCCCTTGAAAATCTCCGGGGGAGAATTTACGGTTCTGTCGTGCATCGTCTTCGATGGACATGGATAAACGTAGGTCGCGGTTTGTTTCAGACTGGACACGGATGGCATCATGTTTCAGCTCGCGGTATGAACGTATGCGGGTGTCCAGGTAAAGAGCGTAATGCTGGAGATTTGTGGGTGCATTATATCCTGAGATGAATGTATGAGCTGGTTCCGTCCAGCACAGATTAAGGCGAGGCACATAACACATACCTTCCCATTGACCACCGACCACATTCTTTAATCGTAAAACCTCCGAAGAAGACAAATACTGAAGTACGTTGTCTGTTGCGCCGTTCCGAATCATGGTATGGAGAACGATGAGCGCCTTGAACACCACCTGACGAGGTGTCAGCCCACCGGGAGGTTCGACAGCTCACGAGATGAGAGGAGCGAACTGACGATGGAATTTGGCTCCCGAAAACGGGGAGCGAGGGCCCTGCAGACGTCATGGATGGCACCGTCGTCAGACCATGTTGCGGCGATGATGGGGTCGATGTACTGTTAGAAGAGAGCCGGGGCTGAGGCAGGGACGCGGGATAGTAACAACGAGAGGTGCTAACCTTTGATTTTGGAGGAGCAGCCTTTGGTTTGCAGGCGTTTTTGACGACCTTTTCGAAGGAGGACATTTGTAAGTTGCAACCCTAACTGTCCGTGTCACTGGCAGACAACGCGCAATGGCCTCACCGGCCTACCTTCCTTTTATGGAATCCCTTTCTCTGCTCCGCGGTGACGGTGAATCCTATCCACTTGTCTTCACCTACTGTGGGCTGTACATTGTACTGAACAGGGTACAGATGTGTCTATTTAAAGACAGGTGAGTTGAAATTGTGTTTCTCACAGGGGGAAACACAACGCACAACTCCTTGAGGCGCAAACATGCACCACTGGCAGGGCAAGATGAGTACTAACTACTCCAGGGTTGTGCCGTCGGGCATAGAACCAGATGGCATTTATGAATAGCTCATGGTACGATACAGAATTAGGTCCACAGGTGACCACAAGCGAAGTACATTACGATGCGCTGTCACGGCACCGATAGGAAGTTTCCTAAATAATTGTGTCATGGTGAAACTGAGCAGAGACATTCGAAGATATCCTGAACCCATCCAGAGACATCCCGAACCCGTTGAATGGTACCGGGTCCCGCGGACAGCTGGTGAGCTAGTCAATCTGGGCCACACCGCACTGTATTGGAGGAGAGACGGAATGCTAGCTAGAGAGTTCTGTCAGCTTGTCCGCGGTTACAGATCTTCTTTTTCCTGGAAGGTCCTTCTTATCATCATCCCACACCTGATGGCGACATCTGCTCATTAGTTCGTCCTCTCAAGGGCCGGTTATTCGTCTCGGTAGCGATCGTATATTTCCATGATCGTAACTTACAATCATACAGGGGGACGGGAGGATCGATGAGCCTGAATTGAAACTTGGAATTGGCGTTATGTTGTACTAAGCTACTACTATATCAGCGTAGCACCCGAGAACTGATTGATCCTTACCTGATTCATTCGTCGTCCATCACATCATACATCATGACCCTGGCGGCCTGGCCTCGGCCCACTAAAAGTACACCGTATCGTCACGGTACCCGGAATTCTATGCGGCGCACACGTTTGAAGCAAGTCCGTATTATGACGTTCATTCCACGCCGCCCATATAGTAGGGCAACTAAGGAAAAACGTTCCTTGTGACTCTATAAAGTCGCATGTGTGATCTGGAATCGATGGCCTGGATCCAATTCAAAACCCAATTCAATTATTGGGATGAGCCGGGGCCATACTCGACTTGTCCGTTGGTCACCTGTCCCTGTAAGGGGAATCAACGCTGTTCCTTTCCGTCGTATCCTGGTGATCTCAACCATGTCCGTGTTCTCTCTCGACCTCCATCATGTCCCGGACAGCTGTGTCTCCCGCTACCAGCCCTCCGCATTCCCCGCCATTACTTGGCGGGCCCTCTAACCCCATTCAGTCTCGTCGCGTCCAACATCGCAGAGGCTCTACCAGTGCAGCCGATCCCTGGGGAAATCACCTCGAGCTCAACATGGACCCCGGCCGAACGTCAACCTGTAAACTGACGATCGTACGCGTCAACCCAACACCTCCAATCCAGCTCGATGAGCAGCCCCCTTCCCCCCAACACCGTCGACACGTCGGATTCGGCGCCCATTCCCAGAATCCACATAGACGCCTCGGAAGCCACGGTACGGGGAAGGGCGAGAACACACGCATGAGCTTCGCTTCCTCCTCTTTTGCTCCGCCAGGCTCGTCCTCGGGGCCTGGACAGCGGTCGGGAAGTCCCACCCACGGACATGGCCATGGCCTGCATCGACGTACTTCTGCGCCGAAGCCACGTCTCTCCGCGGATCAGCTCGTCTCGCTCGCTCAGCAGTCCTGTCATCCGCAGTCCACACCCGCGTCTCCCCGTACGCCTGGTGGATCACTCGCGGCAACATCCGGATCGGGTCGTAATTCATTCACCGCAATTCCAGATGACGTATTCCTTCCTTTTGTGGATCGCACCGAGGAAGTCCGGACGCTCTTTACGTCCCCGCAACCGGGTGCAAGGTTATTGGCTCTCCTCGCGCAGACTTTTCCTTTGACGTCAAAGCCTGTTCCAGAATGTCCCGTGACAGACGGATCGGCGTTTGGTACAGACCCAAGGCAATGGTCGTTTGCGCAACTCGACTATTGGATCAAGCAAGTCGACCGTGACGTTGCCCCGGATGAGGTCTGGGTTGGCCTCATTCGCCGCTGTGTCCTCTATCGAAGCGAGCTCATTTGGGAACGAATCAAGGGCGCGCTCGGTGCACCTCCGGAACTTGATCCTGATGGTTTCGAGATGGATCCTTATACCGTCGATTTCCCCTTGATATTCGAAAACTTGAAATTAGACCATTCGTCTGATCCTGGAACGCGACTTACTGAAAGTCCCGATCAGGATTCTAATGCGGAACCCGAGCCGTCGCCAGACCATGTGTCAGAGTCCAATGTGTCGGTTCCTGCTGGGGGCTCTCCTGATATCTCTGCACTATCCATCGAACCGGTACTCATGACCACGTCCCCTGCCGAATACGACCATCCGCCAACACGCCCTGGCGGTCACCGCATGCACGATATATCCGAGGATGTCCGAGAGGAATCCGACGAGAACGAAGACGAGGCGAGGCCTACCGCGGAGCCCGTTTCTTCCTCGCCGCCCCCGCGCGAGATCATACAGGGCTTGTGCATTTCCACCGGGCCCGCCTTACCGGTCTCTTCGCGACTGAGCCTAGTCAGATCATGCCCACTTCGCTGTCGCGTACTTTGTCCGCGTCGTCTATAGCTATAGCACAGCCGCATCAATCATCGACTCAAGTCGCTTCTTCGCCACCTATGAGGAGGAGTTGGAGTTTTGCGGGGTCGAGCACAAGTAGCGAGGCGTACGATATGGCGGGCGAGCGTGGGCCCGGCAATCCACTCTTTCCGACCAATTTTGCCAGGCTCGCACTCGGGCCGACGCTCACAGCCAAGTACGTGTTGGTTGTTCGCGCGGAGACGGCGGTAATTGGCTGATGCATCTTCATCCCCTCAGTAACCCTGCTTTACGTTCGCGTAACTTGCCTCCCCAGCCCGCGTTTTCTAGCCCGCACGCAATACGCGAGGGCGTACTGCGCGGAAGGCGCGGTAAACCGAGCTGGGCGGATGGTTGGGACCCTACGAAACACGAGTACGCTGTAACTGCAAGCGAAGGTAGCGGTGGCGGTCATTGAATTCTCGTTTTTTTTTTCTTTTACCAAAGTTTTTTCGTGGGAACGGAGCTTCGGACTTGGTTACTCCACTCGAACCTCGCACCCCTCCAACTTACAATAAAAAAGGAAACACGCACAATTCTTTCTGGTCTTTCCCTCCATCGGGTTGTTGATAACAATGTCTTTCTGGTTGTATTTTTAGGGCGTACGATGTTACATGATAGGAAGCCAAGCCCTGAGCTGCCTGAGCCCTGGACTAAGCCGAAGCCCGAAGCTTGAGTTGGGGCTTGTGGTACAAGGGATGCACAGTGGGAAGAAAGATATTAGATATCTAGACTTCACAATGTACATATATGGAAACAAGAAAATACACGCGGACGAACACTATTTCAGTAGCATCCTTACATCGCTTTGTTTCAAGCTTAGCGAGCGCCACGAGAGTGACCCCGTGGGTGCATGTTTGCACTGTGCTATCTCACTTCGGCGACCGTCAAACCTCTACCATCCTGCATGACTTCTGCTCATAAATTCGTGGTTAGTTTATAAGTTACATGATCTACCACTGGCCATGATGCAGCCAACAAGTACAATAGGGGAGAGGAAGTTGGTCTTGAGCTGACTCTTCGCACGCTCAACGTTCAACCCCGGCCGCTGTCGGCGCGAGGCTCATCCGGGTCCACTCGCGAAGCGTGCATCAAATTGTCAAGGTTGTGATTTCAACTGACTTGGAGTCGTCATGAGGCGCGCAGTGGGCGGTGGGAAGGAGTTACTGTAAATGAGATGGACGTACGGTTTTGGATGAACGGCTGAAGCGCTGAAGCCTAGGCTAAGGATGCCATCATTGCGCGTCCTTATGAAGTTGACTTCCGGAGCGGTCAAGCTTGTGGCTCCACTCAACCCAGTTGGATTTGTCGAAATCCAGAATGAGGTCCGTGGGCCAGTCGATTTCCCGTGAGAGTGATTAGGGTAACTTAGGTCTAATCGGGTGATGGCCAAATAGAATTAAGTTACTATCGGTAGAGTGACTGTATAACTTACAGTATGTACTGTAGGCGAAGTGAGTGGAAGTCGTAACTATAACCGCAAACTTCCTGTTTTGGAAGGTACGTATTACCCCAATTGCAAGTCTCTCCCGCTTTGTGCGTCACTGTGTGGGCCCGGACCCGTACAGCATACACAGCATACACTTGAGCATACAGCGGTCGAGCTGCCAGGGGACGGCAGGGCGATTCCAGTGGACAATCGCGTCATCATAACGTTTGATCGCGGAAAAACGTGAAACTACTAGTCGAACCAATGCACCAGCGATTTCAACGCACATGCCTTGATGCGGTGGGACTGTACAGCCTGGCAACTTGATCCTTGAGTCGTATCCCAGATTTCCGTCAACCGCCACCTGTGCCACTGCATGTACAAATATAAATCCCTGTTCACTCCCGATCTTTTATCTAGATCTTTTCCTCACCGTGAAGTTACCGGGTACTGGATAGTGCGTGTTTCCTTTCCTTTACTTGGATCAATCTATAACTTCTCCCAATTATAGCCCCTTCTTCTAGACTTTGCGCACATCTTCATTGTGTTGATTGCCGGTACCTTGGCCGTTCAAGATATACACGACGTCACACATCCCACAAATGCACCGGTATAGGATGGCTGCTCAAATCTCTCTCATTCTTTCCATTCTCAACCTCGTCCTCGCCGCTACGATAGTAGTGCAGGAGGTACATGAGGCACGCCGCGATGAGTTAGTCGTAGTAGAGGATGTGGCAGCCATGCCGAAGAAGCCTGAGTGGCGCAAGTTGGAGGCGATCGACCTGTCCCCGCGCGCATCCTCGGACGCGATGGCATCTCCAGAAGAAATAGCATCTCCGGAGCATGGGTCTCCGTCGGAAGAGTCTATTGGTTCGGGCTATCCTACCCCGCCTGTGTCGCCCGATCGGCTGGAAGAAGCTTTACCCTATCTGTGGTTGATGGACAGGCCGCAGCGTATGAGTCTGCACCCTCCAACGGAGTGGCAAGGGTCAATACTTCCTCCCCGTCCCCCTTCATTTTTGCTATCGGAAGGGTGGAGGCCTTCACTTGAGTCTATATCGGAGGGGTCGGCGTCTTTGCACCCTCCAATGCTGGTGGCGGACTCGGGTAAGTCACCACCCTCACCTTTACCCGGGCCACCAACTGAGACACACCCAGACAAATCGGAGTTCTTTAACAAGAATATGATGAAAAAAATCGGGATAGTTGTGGGCGCGCTTATAGTTAGTGGCACCATCGTCGGTACTGTGGGTTCACAGAAACACCATAAACACCGTGATTGTCAGGACAGTTGACCTGGCAGGTACGTTTCCGCTTCCTCCCTCCAGTGTTTGTTTTTCCGCGCCAAAAGTAAGCACTCTCCAGAGGTATACACTACTTAGTAATCAGCCATGTATTCTGAATACTATTAGTATGCCTTTATTTAACCTTTCCTCGTGCGCGTTAGCTGAACGAAGTCGAAAGATGATCAACGGTCCAGTGAGAAATTGTGTCAAATTCTCAGTGCCTGACCTTACGCGGTGATATTGTACTTTCATCACCTTCTCTCTAGTTCCTGAATTTCCCGACGGTGATATTAAGCCAAATGGACAACTGATGTTCTCACAGATGATGCCCTCACAGCTGCCCCAGAGGGAGGCAAGTTGTGTACGCCAGTGGGTCGAAGCTTGAGTTGGTGCTTGTTGTACAAAGGATGCACAGCAGGAAGAAAATATATCTAGAACTCACAATGTACTTACAGAAACAAGAAAATATTTGCATGGGCTATCTCACTTCGGTGACCATCGAATCTCCATCATCCTGCTGCTGCATGACTTCTGCTCGTAAATTAACAGTTAGTCTAATAAGTGGTTACATGATCTACCACTGGATATGATGCAGTCAGCTAGAGCGCGATAAGGGAGAGGGATATATACTTGTACAGCAAAGTTTGGTTATGTTATATGCAATATCTGTGGGCTCGTGGCACCGGAATAACCACACCAGTCGTATTATCGATGGCATGGGCATCATACTCTGGCCGTTTGTCACGAGTTGCTGCCAGATATCCTCTGAAATGGCTGTCGTGCCATCAAGGTTATGATGTCCGAGAGACGCGAGGACAGGAGCGATGCAGACCCGAATGCACGACTGTATGACGAGCATGGGATAATAGTCGGGTGAGGAACATCAAACGCCCCCGACGGCTACGGCGATATGTATTATCGGAATGTCGTCGTCACGAACACGCACCTCCGAACCGATATTTCCGGCTTTGGGTGAGCCTTGCGGCCGAGGGGGTCGGGTTCGGTAAGACAGCAAGCGTCCCGAATGCTTTCTCAGCCGGCTTGACAAGTAAACGGCAATGCCCCCAGAGACACGTAAAACATGGGCAAGACCCAAATGAAGACACATCGGCGCGAGCTCAGGGGCCGTTGCAGAAACAGGCCTCTTTGCTCCATCTGCATTCCGCGCCCGCCGGCGCGGGAAACGAAACACAAGTGCGAAGAAAAGCTCGAGCTGATATCGAGGGCAAGGCTGGAAAACTCATCGATGACGGTGCGGTTTACCTCTTCGAGGCCGAGGTCGACATGGTGTTGAGCCGTAATCTTGCCCGCGCTCTCAGTGTCCTGTTATGATTGTTATCAGCAAGGCGCGCGCTGGCTGAAAAGGTTATGAGCACAGGCGCGATGGGCGCTCCAACGACACGTTGATGCATTTTTCGGTCGTGTATGCGGCGGGACGTGTCATTGTCAGTCAAATTTGGTGGGGGTGGATGTGCTGGTATGTGGGCAGTAAAAATCGTCAGCGGGATCAAGATTGAAGTTGATGTGTGATGTCGGGTTCTGAATTTTAGATGAACCCTCTACGGCTGCGGCGGGCTGCCCGCCGCCATCATGCGCTTCCATATGAAGTTGGAGCTGTCGTGGCGTCAGGTCAGGTCAGGGGATCGCGACATAGAGCGAGGAGCTCAACCCAGTTGGATTTGGGGCCGGCAGGTTAAATTCTAATCCTAATCTAATCCCAGGTAGGCGATTAACCGCAAACTTCCTGTTTTGGAAGGTGCGTTACCTTGACGCCGATTGCCAGTGCTTATCCCGGAATACTCGGGACCCCCTTGGCCAGGGCAACGAAGGCCATTTTCATTTTCATGAACATCGACGGCGCACCTGCAATATTCTCCTTCAAATATTGGGCTATGAAGTCCATGAAAACATGTGTATGAATAATAGTGAGCCAATCAAACAACTGCACAATGCATCTCCATGTGTTGAGTCTCCCGATTTGTGTGTCATTGGACTGTGTGAGACTCGTACAGCATAGAGCAGTCGAGCTGCCAGAGGACGGCAGGGCGATGCCGGTGGACAATCGCGTCGTCTTACCGTCTGATCGCTATCCACGTCCAAAGAGAGGCCTGGAGAATGAGAAAATAGTCAAACCGATGCACTGGCAGAGTACTAGCAGCATCGACAGCTGGAGCATAACTACCGACTCAGACTGACTCGGAGGCCACGGTGCGTCTATGCTGCATTCTCCCCGTACATTTCCATATCTTGCCCGTATCAGCTTCGCACCGACGATTTCAACGCACATGCCTTGATAGATCGGGAGTGTACTGCCTTGTACTAACTGGCAACATGATCCTTGAGTCGCACCCCTGATTTCCATCAACCGTCATCTGTCCCCGCTATATTGATGCGTGCAAATATAAAACCTTGCTAACTCCCGATCTTTTTATCCAGCTCTTTTTCTCACCGTGAAGTTATCGGGTACTGGATAGTGCGTGTGTCCTTTTCATCGCTTCCACCAATCCGTAACTTCCTTGAATTATAGCCTCTTTCGTTTCTTTTGGACCTTGCGTCTATTTTCATTGTTTTGCTTGCCGTACACTTACTGGTACCTCGACCGTTCAAATCAAGATATACTCGACGTCACACATCCCACAAATGCACCGGTATAGAACAGTTGCTCAAATCTCTCTCATCCTTTCCATTCTCAACCTCATTTTCGCTGCTCCAATAGCAGTGAGGGAAATACACGAGACACGCCGCGGTGAGATGGTCGTAGAAGACGATGTGGAAGCCATGCCGAAGCCGAAGAAGTGGCGCAAGTTGGAGGCGGTTGACCTGTCCCCGCGCGCAATCCCGAATGCGATGGCATCTACAGGCGCTATAGCATCTCCAGACGCAATGGCATCTTCGGAGCATGGGTCTCTGTCGGAAGCGTCAATTTCAGAGACCTATCCTACCCCGCCTTTGTCGTCGCATTCGTCGGATTCAGGTTCACGCTATTTGTGGTTGTTGAACGCCCAGAACGAGCCGCCGAATCTGCGTCCGCAGTTGCATGACTCGGCATCTCCTCACCTTTCAAGTACAGGACTGGAGACACCACCATCTCCTCCAGGGGGGTGGCAAGAGCCGACACCTTCTCTTTCTCTCCTTCACCCTCCTCTCCAACTCCCTCGTCCCCGAATTTCCCCTTTCTCTCTCCTTTTTCCTTCTACTGGCCCTGTTTTTCTTGGTCCTCTCCCTCCTCCCCCTCCTGTTGCTCACCGTCTCCCCCCTCCCCCTCACCCGCTTCTCCCTGACCCTTCAAGTTCAGAACTTCAGCGCCATCGGAGATACTACCACCTCCGCAACATATAGGGTCGGATTTGGCACCGACAGAGACCTATTCGTTGCCGCACGGGTCGACGCCTTTACCTGAGCCGATGTCTGGGGAACCGGTGCCTTCGCACAATCCAACACCGGACGTGTCGATGCCCTTACCTGAGCCGATATCGGGGGGTCCGGTGCCTTTCCACAATCCAACACTGGACGGGTCGATACCCTTACCTGAGCCGATACTGGGGGGTCCGGTGCCTTTGCGCAATCCAACACCGGAGGTGCCCCCGGACAATGCGGGGTTCTTTAACAAGAATGTGATGAAAAAAGTCGGGATTGTTGCGGGCACGGTTATCGTTGGTAGCACCATCGCCGCCAGTATTTTGGCTTCACATAGTAAACACCATAAACACCGTGATAGCCAGGACAGCTGACTCTGGCGGATACATTTCTGCTTCCTCCCTCCAGTGTTTGTTTTTCCGCACGTCGAGCAACAAAAATAAGCATTCCCCCGACGGTACTACTGTATACACTACTTACTATGGTAGTCATTATGCTCTGTTGTACCTACATGCCATCGACACCCTGCAATTACGATCAACAGATACAAATCGACGAAGTTGCGAGGCACATCCGAATATAATAGATTCGGGACATTACAGTTGGATTACTGTAAGTTATAATAATCGATTAACCGCAAACTTCCTGTTTTGGAAGGTGCGTACTTTTTCCTTACCGTGCCCGGCGATTGCTTATCCCGGAATACTCAGACCCCCTTAGCCAGGGCAACGAAGGTCACTGGCATTTTCATTTTCATGAACATCGACGGCACACCTGCAATATTCTCCTTCAAATATTGTGCTATGAAGTCCATGAAAACATGTGTATGAATAACAGTGAGCCAATCAAACAACCGCACAATGCATCTCCATGTGTTGAATCTCCCGCTTTGTGTGTTATCGTCCAGCATAGAGATTGCAGACTAGTTTAGCGGCTGAGATAGTGAATCTATTAGATAAGATCTCAGGATCTCAGTGGTCGCTGCGGCACAATAACTTTGTTTACTACCTTAAGATCTAATCTACGATGTAAGTCTGTGATAGGAATGTACTATTAAGGTAGCCGGCTCACCTCTACTCTGTACGTACTCTATGTGGGCTCGATGCCCAGCGATTCGGTATGAATGTATAGTACTATTGAATGATATTGATCGTATATAAGCTGCTAACTGCATGCACAGTACAGTGCGCGCGCGCACTGTACACGGGCGCTCGGAGCCGGGCTCGGTATTTGCTTCCGCGCCGCTCTTCTACAGGACGGCAAGGCGATGCCCGGGACATTCGCGTCATCGTACGTACCGTCTGATTGCTATCTACGTCCAAGAGAGGCCTGGAGAAATGGGAAAATAGTCAAACCGATGCACTGGCAGAGTACTGGCAGCATCGATAGCTAACTACCGACTCAGACTGACTCGGAGGCCACAGTGCGCCTATACTGCATTATCCCCGTATCTTTTCATATTGCCCGTATCAGCTTCGCACCGACGATTTCAACGCACATGCCTTGATGGATGGGAGTGTACAGCCTTGTACTAACCAGCAACAGATCCTTGAGTCGCACCCCTGATTTCCATCAACCGTCATCTGTCCCCGCTATATTGATGCGTGCAAATATAAAACCTTGCTAACTCCCGGTCTTTTTATCCAGCTCTTTTTCTCACCGTGAAGTTATCGGGTACTGGATAGTGCGTGTGTCCTTTTCATCGCTTCTACCAATCCTTAACTTCCCCGAATTATAGCCTCTTTCGTTTCTTTCTTTTGGACCTTGCGTCTATTTTCATTGTTTTTCTTGGTTCAATTCAAGATATACTCGACGTCACACATCCCACAAATGCACCGGTATAGAACAGTTACTCAAATCTATCTCATCCTTTCCATTCTCAACCTCATTTTCGCTGCTCCAATAGCAGTGAGGGAAATACGCGAGACACGCCGCGGTGAGATGGTCGTAGAAGAGGACGTGGCAGCCATGCCGAAGCCGAAGAAGTGGCGCAAGTTGGAGGCGGTTGACCTGTCCCCGCGCGCAATCCCGGACGCGACGGCATCTACAGGCGCAATAGCATCTCCAGACGCAATAGCATCTCCAGACGCAATGGCATCTTCGGAGCATGGGTCTCTGTCGGAAGCGTCGATTTCAGAGTCCTTGGACTATCCTAGCCCGCCTGTGTCGTCGCATTCGTCGGATTCAGGTTCACGCTATTTGTGGTTGTTGGACGGCCAGAACGAGCCGCCGAATCTGCGTCCGCAGTTGCATGACTTGGCATCTCCTCACCCTTCAAGTACAGGACTGGAGATACCACCACCATCTCCTCCGGGGGGTGGCAAGAGCCGACACCTTCTCTTTCTCTCCTTCACCCTACTCTCCAACTCCCTCGTATCCGACTCTCCCCTTTCGTTCTCCTTCCTCCTAACCCTGTTTTTCTTGGTCGTCTCCCCCGTCCCCGTCCCCCTCCCCCTCACCCGCTTCTCCCTGACCCTTCAAGTTCAGGAACGTCACGGCCATCGGAGATACTACCACCTCCGCAACATATGGGGTCGGATTTGGCACCGACTGAGACCTATTCCTCGCCGCACGAGTCGACGCCTTTACCTGAGCCGATGTCTGGGGGTCCGGTGCCTTCGCACAATCCAACACCGGACGTGTCGATGCCTTTACCTGAGCCGATATCGGGGGTTCCGGTGCCTTTCCACAATCCAACACCGGACGGGTCGATGCCCTTACCTGAGCCGATACTGAGGGGTCCGGTGCCTTTGCACAGTCCAACACCGGAGATGCCCCCAGACAATGCGGGGTTCTTTAACAAGAATGTGATGAAAAAAGTCGGGATTGTTGCGGGCACGGTTATCGTTGGTAGCACCATCGCCGCCAGTATTTTGGCTTCACATAGTAAACACCATAAACACCGTGATAGCCAGGACAGCTGACCTTGGGGGATACGTTTCTGGTTCCTCCCTCCAGTGTTTGTTTTTCCGCACGTCGAGCAACAAAAATGAGCGTTCCCCCGAAGTACTAATGTACTACTGTATACACTACTTACTACGGTAGTCATAATGCTCTGTTGTACCTACATGCCATCAACAGTGATTCAACACCCTGCAATTACGACCAACAGCTACAAACCGACGAAGCTGCGAGGCACATCCCAGCCTTTTTCGTTCAGGTGCGAAACGGTCTATCATTTTGCAATTGGCTTTTCGACATCATCGTTTTCGATTTACAAAGCAACCAAGGTCAGCTATAAAGTTTCACTAATATAGATCGTTATTCGTAATGTGAAACGTGATAGATTAGGCCAACTATGGTATGTGTTGGGATGATATGATCACATGCGCAATTGATGAAGTTCCCGCCAAAGGCGGTTAGAAAAAATATACTGAATTTCCAATATGATCCCTTCCTAGTGAGAACCCAAACGAATCACCGTTACCGATGCACTGGCAGCATCGACAGCATAATGACCAACTCAGACTGACTCGGAGGCCACGGTGCGCCTATGCTGCATTGTTCCCGTATCTTGCCACATTTTGGCCGTATCAGCTTCACAGCGACGACTTCAACGCACATGCCTTGATCCGGTGGGAGTGCCACGGTACAGCCTTGTACTAGCCGGCAACTTGATCCTTGAGTCGCATCCCCGATTTCCATCAACCATCACTGTCTCTACTGCATTGATGCATGCAAATATAAAACCTTGCTAACTCCCAATATTTTTATCTAGCTCTTTTTCTCACCGTCAAGTTACCGGGTACTGGATAGTGCGTGCATTTCCTTCGCTTCTACCAATCCATAACTTCTCCAAATCATAGCCCCTTTCATTTCTTCTAGACTTTGCGCACATCTTGTTTTGATTGCTGGTACTTGGCCGTTCAAGATATACTCGACGTCACACATCCCACATATGCACCGGTATAGGGTAGTTGCCCAAATCTCTCTCATTCTTTCCATTCTCAACCTCGTCCTCGCTGCTCCGATAGTAGTGCAGAGAACACATGAAGCACGCCGCGATAAGATTGTCTTAGCAGCGGATGTGCCGAAGAAGTGGCGCAAGTTGGAGGCGGTTGACCTGTCCCCGCGCGTAATCCCGGACGCGATGGCATCTACAGGCGCAATGGCATCCCCAGACGCAATAGCATCTCCAGGCGCAATGGCATCTCCGGAGCATGGGTCTTCGTCGGAAGAGTCGATTGGTTCGGGCTATCATACCCCGCCTTCAAGTTTGTCGCCGCATTCCCCGGGTTCAGCTTCAGGATATTTGCGGTTGTTTCCCGACCTGGGCCAGTACGAGCCGCCGCATCTGAATCCGCAGCCAGGGTCACCGGAGGTGCCATCATCTCCTCCACCGGAAGAGTTGACACCTCTTTCTCAACATCACTCTCCTCTCAGACTTCCTGCTGATATCCAACTCTCTCCTTTACTCATTCCTACCCATCTTCATCCCCCTTTTCTTCCTCTCCCCCCTCTTCCTGCCCCTCCATCTCATCCTCCTGCCCTATCCTCTTCACCTCCTCCTCCCCTCCTCCCGCTCACCCTTCAAGTTCAGGGCCCACGGAGATACCACAATCTCCGCAACATATGGAGTCAGATTCGGAGTGACTGAGACTTATTCCCCGCCGCACAGGTTTATGCCTTTGCACCATTTTTCGGCATCGGACGGGTCTATGCCCACACTTGAGCCGATATCGGGGGGTCCGGTGCCTTTGCACAATCCAACACCAGAGTCAGGGCCATCACACCATTCGACATCGGATGGGTCGCCGCCCTCACCTTCACCGCCACCTGGACGGCCCCAGACAATGCGGAGTTCTTTAACAAGAATGTGATGAAAAAAGTCGGGATTGTTGCGGGAACGGTTATCGTTGGTGGCGCCCTCGCCGCCGGTATTTTGGGTTCACATAATAAACACCATAAACACCGTGATTTCCAGGACAGTTGACCCTGGCGGCTACGTTTCTGCTTCCTCCCTCTAGTGTTTGTTTTTCACACGTCGAGCAACAAAAATAAGCGCTCCCACGAAGTACTAATGTACCATAATATACGCTACTTACTGCGGTCGCCATTCTATTCTGTTGTACCTACATGCCGTCGACACCCTGCAATTACGACCAACAGTTACAAATCGACGAAGCGCTGCGAGGCACACCCCGAATAGAAGGGGCATTACAGTAAGATTAAGACACACTTGAGGAAAGGATAATTAATTTAGCAAATCTGTGCTAAGTTATGTGACAAGCGCGGTTATACTGTACACCGCCGCTATGACACATCGTAGAACATACTGTACAGTACTAAATAGGGTCCTGTATCTCGAGGCACACCATAACGTGGAAAGTGAAGCGCGTGCGTCATTAGTATCCCCTGCGATCAATCCGTATTCGCTAGTCGAATCAACAGTGGCATCTGAGGCACCGCGGAAAGATTTGACCCGATTGAAGGACGACTCACGATTCCAGTCTTACATATAATATCCGCTGGCTCCGAGTCTATAGCTAATTCGAACTCGAATGTGCGCACGAGCGTGAATAAGAGTGTTGATCCTGCCAGTGCGGAAGTAATTAGTTAGAAGTCCAACGACCCGGGGCGCCCCTCGGCACGCTTTTTCGAGCGAGAAAGGTGTGATTATAGAATAGACGCACTCGATAACAGAGAAACGGTAGCCTATACTGTAGGCGTACGCACCTGCAATAAACCGTCACGTCATGATCAAGTTAGACGCTCGGAAGCGCCTTCATCGCATCGGCCGGGCCGGGAATATCATCCCATCGCTATCGCTCCGGCCTACAATAATACTCCTACCGTGAAAACATACAACATGAGAAAGGGCGACGATTGCGCTTACCTGAATTCATTCGCGTATTCTCCCCATATTTCTGTCGAGCGATTCAATACAGTGAGTGGCTTATTGTACAGCCTGAGTACATTACTAGGCAATAAATCAATGTGTATGTTCTCATACAAAAGCCGCGGCCAAGCCAAGCCTGTGCCAAACGTCTGAACGACGGCTTTCGGCTCGCTCGGCTTGGTGTTTTTAGCCGAGGCTTTCAGGCCAAGTCGGGCCGGAACAGCGCTATGCGCTGGCAGCATCGACAGCCGAACCGCCACGGTGCGCCTTATGCTGCGTTGTTCCCGTATCTTGCCACATATTGCTCGTATCAGCCTCGCGGCGGCGATTTCAACGCACATGCCTTGATGCGGTGTGAGTGTCACGGTACAGCCTTGTACTACTAGCTGGCAACTTGATTCTTAAGTCGCGTCCCTAATTTTCATTAACCACCACTGTCTCTACTGCATTGATGCGTGCAAATATAAAACCTTGCTAACTCTCGATCTTTTTATCTAGCTCTTTTTCTCACCGTGAAGTTACCGGGTACTGGATAGTGCGTGTGTCCTTTCCTTCTCTTCTGCCAATCCATAACTTCTTCAAATCACAGCCCCTTTCATTTCTTCTAGACTTTGCGCACATCTTCATTGTTTTGATTTCTGGTACCTTGACCGTTCAAGATATACTCGACGTCACACATCCCACATATGCACCGGTATAGGATAGTTGCTCAAATCTTTCTCATTCTTTCCATTCTCAACCTCGTCCTCGCTGCTCCGATAGCAGTGCAGGGGACACATGAAGCACGCGGCGATGAGATGGTCGTAGCAGAGGATGTGGCAGCCATGCTGAAGAAGTGGCGCAAGTTGGAGGCGGTCGACCTGTCCCCGCGCGTATTCCCGGACGCGATTGCATCCTCGGAGCATGGGTCTCCGTCGGAAGAGTCAATTGGTTCGGGATATCCTACCCCGTCTTTGATGCCTTCTCTTTCTCAACTTCACCCTCCTCTCGAACTTCCTCCTATCCCACTCCCTTTCTTCGCTCTCCTTCCTCCCCCTTTCCATCCCCCTCTTCTTCGTTTCCCCCCTCTTCCTCCCTCTCCCTTCCCTCCCACTCACCCTTCAAGTTCAGGAACTTCAGGGCCCTCGGAGATACCACAATCTCCGCAACATGCGGAGTCAGATTTGTCGTCGACTGAGACCTATTCCCCGCCGCACGGGTTTATGCCTTCGCACCATTTTTCGGCATCGGACGGGTCGATGCCCTCGCTTGAGCCGATATCGGGGGGTCCGGTGCCTTTGCGCAATCCAACACCGGAGGGGTCAGCGCCATCACACCATTCGATATCGGATGGGTCGCCGCCCTCACCTTCATCGCCGCCTGAGACACCCCCAGACAATGCGGGGTTCTTTAACAAGAATGCGATGAAAAAAGTCGGGATTGTTGCGGGCGCGGTTATCGTTGGTGGCACCCTCACCGCCGGTATTTTGGGTTCACATATTAAACATCATAAACACCGTGATTGCCAGGACAGTTGACCTGGCGGATACGTTTCTGGTTCCTCCGTCCAGTGTTTGTTTTTTCCGCGCGTCAAGCAACAAAAATAGGCGCTCCCCCGAAGTACTAATGTACCATACACTGCTAACGGTGACTGCTTGCTACGGTAGTCATTCTATTCTGTTGTACCTACATGCCGTCGACACCCTGAAATTACGACAATAGCTACAAATCGACGAGGCTGCGAGGCACCCCCGAATAGAAGGGACATTAACAGCAACCATAGGTGGTGAGAGCGCCCACGGTGTTTGAACATCGAACGGGAATTTTGAGAAATCCATTTTCATCAGTTGTGACTCGGACCTTCAAGCTTCAAGTTCAGGTTGTTGTTGACCCGTTGGAACCTTGTCCGATGACACAAACACCAGTGTTCTCCTCAACGCCGTGATCAGGTGCACTTTCTCCTCCATCCCATCATTACTGTACTTTGCATCGGCCTTATCATACACCCATGAAAATCTCGGCCGCCGCGTCAAAATTTGCTCTCAAAGATGCAGTTCCCCGGGCCTACCCAATAGAAGATCAGACTCCTCCCTGCTGATTATTTGTGTGTGAGAAACTCTCGCATCACCTCTAGTCGACTTAGCATCTGGCTTGGCTCCGTGTTGAGGTCTATCTACGACTGGATCATCATGCTTTCCCCAAAGCGAGTCAAGATCCATTCATGGGTCTCGCGTATGAGTGACGTCTTCAATCATGCATATAGCCTGTCACTTTTCCACGCGTAAGGCTATCGCAATGTCGTTGAAACTCGTGCACCGGCGGGTCTTGGGCTACCTTCTTCACCTCAACCTTGCCTTTTGAGTCTCCCGACGGCAGAACTCACTTCCCTGAACCCATCCGAACCCGCCCAACTATTCCAGGTATATACAGACCCAGATCGCTAGACGTAGTTTTCTCTGGTAGGGCATTTCATGCCGTTTTCAACGTTTCCCGATACACCCTCGAACCGTGCCTGGCAGCATCTCTAAGCAGAGGATACTCCCCTATGTCTCGGGTGACGAGGTTTATATTCAGGCGAAGCAGAATACCGAGGCAGGTTTGTGCGATAAGTGTATGAGCGGGCGTCATGGAAATATGATAATGGCAGCAAGTGATGTCATTTGTTTCGGAAGGCGGGTAGATGTAAAGAACTCCTTGACCGTGTTGCAATCCTTGTTGAACTAAAAAGTCAAAACGTATCTGACTAGGTTGTCAAAGTGTCGGGAAGAGAGAGCGAGGAAGCAGAAACGTACCCGCCAGAGTCAACTGTCCTGGCAATCACGGTGTTCATGGTGTTTGATCTCTGAACCCACAATACTGGCGATGGTGCCACTAACGACAGCCACGCCCACAACAACCCGATTTTTTTCATCATATTCTTGTTAAAGAACTCCGCATTGTCTGGAGGCGTCTCAGTTGGCCGTGACGGAGATGAGGGCGGCAACACATCCGATGTCAAATCGTGTGACGGCGCCAACCCCTCCGGCATTGAATTGTGCGAAGCCACCAACTCGTCCGATGTCAAATCGTGTGATGGCGCCAACCCCTCCTGCATTGAATTGTACGAAGCCACCGACCCGTCCGATGCCGAAGAATAGTAGAGCGAAGGCAGCGACCCGCCTGACGCCGACAAATATTGTGTAGAGGACAACGGTGGGGAATGATGCGAAGGTGAAAACTGGTCCGGCAGGGGATAGGTCTCAGTCATCGCCCAATCCGGCCCTGTATGTTGCGGAGATGGTGGTATCTCCCATGACCCTGAACTTGAACGGTGAGGAGCTGGAGGGGGCGGGGATAGTTTAATCTCCCAGTATGGTGATAATGACCCTTCAGAAGCTGGACGGCGTGGAGGTGGTATTATCTCCCAGAATGGTGACGACCAGGAGTGAGGAGATGCGGACTCATGCAACGACGCTGAAGAGTCCGGACTCAGACGCTGCGGCCTGTCCAACAACGACTCGGACAAACAGGGTGAAGATGAATCCAACAAACCCGACGACAAAGGCGGGTAGGATGGCCCGAAGACTTCGACACTTCCGACGGAGACGCATGCTCCGGACATGCCATCGCGTCCGGGAATGCGCGCGGGGACAGGTCGACCGCCTCCAACTTGCGCCACTTCTTCGGCACGGCTGCCACCTCCTCTGCTACGACCATCCCATCGCGGCGTGCTTCATGTGTTCCCTGCACTACTATCGGAGCAGCGAGGACGAGGTTGAGAATGGAAAGAATGAGAGAGATTTGAGCAACTATCCTATACCGGTGCATTTGTGGGATCTGTGACGTCGAGTATACGTTGAACGGTCAAGGTACCAGTAAAGTGTATGAAGTGCCAAGGTCTAAGAAACGAAAGGGGATATAATTTGGAGAGGTTAAGGATTGGCAGAAGCGAAGGAAAGGACACACAGCGCACTATCCGGTACCCGGTAACTTCACGGTGAGAAAAATAGCCAGATGAAAGATTGGGAGCTGACAAGGTTTTATATTTGCACGCATTAATACAGGAGACAGTGGTGGTTGATGGAATCAGGGATGCGACCATAGGATCAAGTTGCCAGTTAGTACAAGGCAGTACACCCCCACTGTATGAGGGCATGTGCGTTGAAATCGCTGGTGTATTGCTGCGAAGCTGATACGGGCAATGCGAGGGGGACGGGCCCGGAGACATGCGGCATAGGCGCGCCGCGGCTAACTTATCAGGAAAACTCAAATTTAGATAAGCTTTTCCGATTGACTTAACATTTTTTTGTCAAAGTGATTTTAAGGTAATCAAGTCATAAGACGCACTTAAGTAAAGGATAATTAATTAAGCAAATCTGTGCCACGTGACAAGCGGAATAATGTGTGCGATGCCGCAAAGCGGCAGAGGTCGACAATTGAGGTGGCACAGACTGCACGATAAGACGGTATCCACGCAAGGACGCCATCGAGAGCAATGGGCTTGGTCACGCCTCAGCTGGCGGCGCAACGTCCTGGCAAACGAGCGCACACTCTCCTCAAATATTTGTGCACGGCCGTCAACATCGATCTTCGGGAAAGCGTCTGAACCTTCACCCTCTTTGGTGGGTGTTACAGCCTCTTCGTTGTCACCATCCATAAGCCAGCCGTCAAGGTCATCAGATCCCTGGTCGTCGTCCTGCTCGTCGTCCAAATCTCCTAATTCTCCTCCCCTCTCGTCCTCTTCGCTCCGCTCTGCACCGCTGTTGTATGAATTCAAGTTGTCGATAATGTAATCCTGGACGAGGATGTGGAGGTAGTCGAGGGTCTGGGTGTGCCTGGCGTTGGGGAAGGGATGCCAAGGTGGCTGAAGTGGCGCTCTAAGAGGCGGAAAGTTGCCCCGCGCTCGGCCGCCTGCGCAACACGGTCCCAGACCGCTCCCTCCGGACGTAGGTGCCAAAAACGCACATCGAACATGGCAGAATGGCGAGAGAAGAAAAGGATTCTCCCTGTCGGTGCCAGCACAATCTTTTGAAGCATGAGTAATTTGGCAAACGTTGGCGATTTGCTATACACGTACCTCACACTATCAATGCTCAGCACTTTTCACAGCGGCCACATTGTGAAATTGATATCGACATGCCTATGACCAAAGTTCTGGCCGTGGCGGATGCGTCGAGCTTGATAAGGTCACCAGCACGAGGGTGTTAGAGAATCTTCGAAATCCGGAGGGTATGTGATTGCGCATCCTTAGAGAACCGAGCCCAAGAGAGAGTCAAATAGTCATGCATGAGGTCATAGATGGGACGCCGAGGTACAAAGGCTGAGAAAGGTGACGTCAATAAATCAGAACCACACAAAGTGTGACATACGTACTCAGAGCGTACGGAATACAGTGTCTCCACGGGGAGAAACTGAGTGCTCTCGCCATAGTTATGACTTTGCCCGATGCTCTCCACCTTGTGATTACTTTCACTGATACCACCGTCTGTTTCGGAATCCATATCTGTTTCATCATCTGTAACACCGCCATTTGCGGCCCATGATCCACGACTATTCCGCTTGTTTTGCAACGTGCTTGAATCATGGGATCTTGGGTATCTGCACGGAGACCCTTGAGGCGTACAGCGAGGAGGCTCTAGGCTGACTCTTTGCGAAAACGGAGTAGAACTCGATGAAGGAGGGAAGATACCTAGAGGCCAAGAAAAGGAGAGGAGAGGCATGTGTGCGGGAACAACCATAATATGGGAAGAGGGAAGTAGCATTTGGTGTAGGAGGATCGGAGGGTGCGGAGGATAAGACGGAAAAAGTAAGAAGCCATAGACGAAGGGGCGAGAGGAATGGAAGGAGCGGGGAGAGTGAACGAGAAGGTATGGACAGTAGAAGCCGGCTGATGTGTTGAGGCTATAAGTTCGACCTCGCGAGTGAACGATAACTAAGAGAGTGGGTTATGAGAATTCCGGGAACGCGAAAGAAAAAAAATAGAGCCCACCTCGAGAGCATTCAAGAGCATCTTCCACCTCTGCTTACTAAGGGCACTGGCACCAATTGGAGGACTCCGACTGGACTTCGGCATCGCCCTTCACTTCGCGTTTCTTCTAAGTTAACCGCTGCCAGCACCAGGGCTAACGGTGCCACCAAGAACCTCGGCTTGTCACCAACGGCTGATGTCACCATCCGAGTGGGTAAGGCCCATAATAGAGCTCTCCACGACACCTGCCAGAGCTTGAGGGTGCATCTTGGAGCTCAAAGGTGGCACTAACATGACGAGTGTCTTTTTTATCGCGCGAAGACACCTCGTGTCCTTGGTGAATCCAAGGGTTTGTCGGATAGGTCAGTTGAAAGGAGGTGCAGACGGTTGAGGGAAAGAGGGCCGCATGACGGCCCAATGTGGGATGGTGGGCCAAGAAACGAAGACGCTGGATCAGTACTACAGTCACGGTAGTTGGTTGTAAGGTGTGCGGGATGCTCGGTAAATGCCGACCAGTTCCGACGCTGTGACCAGCGACTGACCGACGCGCGTCGACATCTTTTACTCATCTTTTTCATCGAGTCGCTCCCTGTCCTACTCGATCATGTATTTAAGCACGCAAGGACGGACTCCCTGAAATGCAGTTCGGATTTCCCCACTTTTCCTTTTGTCTGCCTTGCCCGCGTGCCTTCCTTCTTTGCTCTCCGCTGGCTGCACCATGACCCGAACGACTCTGCGCTAACTCGAGCCGCCGAGCCACTGCGTGTGCTATCTTCGGGTCTTATCATTTCCGAACTCACACGCGCGACACGGTGTTTATGGTGTTTATTAATAATCTGTGAACATACAATATTAATACTGGTGATGGTACTACCAACGAAAACCGCGTCCCCATCAATCTTGAGTTTTTTGATCATATTCTCGTTAAGGAAATCTGCGTCGTCTAGGACCATCTCAGTTGACGGTGGAGATGAGGGCGGTTAAATGGTATGATGGCGCCGACCCCTCTAGCATTGAATCTTGCGAAGGCACCCACCCGTCAGATGCCGAAAAATAGTGCGAAGACCGCGACCCGCCTGACGCCGACGAATATAGTGTAGACATCGACTCGTCGGAATATCAAATCGTCGACGACAACGGATGGCGTAAACTGGTCCCGCGGGGAATAGGTCTTAGTCGTTGTCCGATCCGAGTCCGTACGTTACGGAGATGATGGTATCACCGATGACCCTGAACTTGAAAGGTGAGGGAGAAGTGCCAACTCTTGCAACCACGCTGGAGCCGGTGATGGTGGTGTCGTCGGGTGCAACACGTGCCATGGTTCCACCACGGTGGAATTTGCCAAAGTGGTGGTATATGCGGTACCAACCTTGAAGTGGTATCTCCGATAACCCTGGACTTGAAGGGTGAGGAGATGCCGACTCATACAACGACGCTGGAAGGTGCGGACTCAGACGTGGCGGCCTGTCTAACAACCACGAATAGGCTGGCAGTGTCAGGCTATTCGTGTTTGTTGGGCAGCAAGACCGAGGAATCCGACGACAAATGCGGGTCAGGATAGCACGAGACGTCGACCCGTCCGGCGAAGATGAATGATGCGGAGATGAGCGCGGAGACGTCGACCAGTTCGATGCTGCCTCCGACTCACGCCAGTTCTTTGGCATAGCTGCCAGATCCTCTGCTACGACTGTCTCATCCCCGCGTGCCTCATGTATCCCTTGCACCACTATAGGATCAGCGAGGGTGAGGTTGAAAATGGAATGGATGGGAGTGGGAGAGGTTTGACCAACTGTTCTATACCGGTACATCTGCGGTATGTGACGTCGAGTATATCTTGAACGGCCTGGGTATCAATAAAGTGTACGACAATCAAAACAATGAAAATAATTTGTAGATGTTATGAATTGGTATAAGCGAAAGGTCACACGCACTATCCAGTAGTACCAGTACCAGGTAACTTCACGGTGAGAAAAGGAGCCAGATAGAAGATCGGGAGTTTACAAGGATTTACATTTGCACGCATCAATGCAGCGGACACACGTGGCGGTTGATGAAAAATTAGGGGGATGAAATTGCCGGTATATTGCTGTGAACCTGATCGTGATATGGGCTGAGATACGTAGACATGCGGCCCGGCGCGCCGCGGCCTCCGACAGTCCTCCGACCTAGTAGTTGGTCGTTACGGTCCAGGTGTCGATGCTGCATTGAGTGATGCCTTCAACCATATATAGCCTGTCTCCGAGTCATTTCACGTCTACGTTCATGGCAATGTCGACGAAGCTTGCGCATCGGATCTCGGGCTGCGTTGTTGTGCCTTCTCCACTTCAACCTCACTTTCGGAGTCTTCCGAACGGTATCTGTTTTTGTAGGCACTCGGTGTGCTCCGGTTGTGTATACCGACAACTTTGGTCGCACTGGAGGTTTTGGACGGATGGCTTTTAAGTGAGAGATACGATGTGTTTATTGAACCACTCCATTTTTACTAGTTATTAATAAGCCAAAACGTTCTGACTCGGGTTGTCAAGCGTCGGGAAGAGGGGAGGGAGGAAGCAGAAACGTACCCGCCAGGGTCAACTGTCCTGACAATCACGATGTTTAGGGTGTTTAATCTGTGAACTCACAATAGCGGCGATGGTACCGCCAGCGATAACCATGCCCTCAACAATCTTGACTTTTTCATCATGTTCTTCAAGTTGTTGTTAATAACCACTACTTCTTTTAGTAATCAATGGGCTCCGCTAAGTCGCATGAAAAGCTCATTTAAGAACTCCGCATTGTCTGGGGGCGCCTCAGTTGGCGGTAAGGGCGGCGACACATCCAACCTCCCCGGCATTGAATCGTGGGAAGGCACCGGCTCGTCCAATGCCGAAGAATAGAGCGAAGACACCGACCCGCCCGACGCCGACAAAAATGGTGAAGATATCGACTCATCGGAATGCCAACCCGTCGACGACAACGGATCGTGCAAAGGCGTAAACTGGTTCGGTGAGGGATAGGTCCCAGTCGTTGCCCGATCCGACCCCGTAGGTTGCGAAGATGTTGGTCTCTCCTGTGCATGTACCAACGCTTGCAACCACTCTGCAAGTCGTGTCTCTGGTATCCCCGATGACCCCGAACTTGAAAGGTGAGATGTCAGAGGAGATGCCAACCCTTGCGACGCTGGAAGGGGCGGCATCCAGTCTGGAGGTTCTGTTTCGGATAACCCTGAAATTGAAGGGGGAGGAGATGCCGAGCCGTGCAACGACGCTGGAAGGTGCGGAGATGATGGCATCTCTCTTACCAACTCTTGCATCCATTCTGGAAGTTGTATATCGGATAGCCCTGCACTTGAATGGTGAGGAGTTGCTAGAGGAGATACCGGCGCTTGCGACACCGGAAGGGGCGGAGATGGTGCTCTCTCCGGTGCCGGTGCAAACCCTTGGAGCCACTCTGGAGACATATCTGGTATCCCCGATGACCCTGAACTTGAGGGGTGAGGAGATGCCAGAGGAGAAGGCGGTCTCTCCGGCCCCGGTGCGAACTCTTGCAACCACTGTGGAACTGGCATATCTGGTATCTCCGATGAACCTGAACTTGAAGGGGAAGGAGATAGTGGTCTCTCCGGCCCCGGTGCGAACTCCTGCAACCACTGTGGAACTGGCATATCTGGTATCTCCGATGACCCTGAAATTGAAGGGGGAGGAGATGCCGAACCGTGTAACGACGCTGGAAGATGCGGAGATGATCGCATCTCCGCTACCAACTCTTGCATCCACTCTGGAAGTTGTATATCGAATAGCCCTGAACTTGAATGGGGAGGAGATGCTAGAGGAGATACCGGTGCTTGCGACACCGGAAGGAGCGGAGATGGTGCTCTCTCCGGTGCCTGTGCGAACTCTTGCCGCCACTCTGGAAGTGGCATATCTGGTATCCACGGTGACCATGAACTTGAAGGGCGAGGGTATGCTGAGTCGTGCAATGGCGCTGGAAGGTGCAGAGATGGTGGCACCTCCGCTTCCAACTCTTGTGGAAGTTGTGTCCTTGATGGCCCTGAACTTGAAGATCCCAACTCATGCAACGACGCTGGAAAGGTCGGACTCAGACCCGGCGGCCTGCTCCACATCCACGAAGAGCCTGAATCCGACGAATCCCACGAATCCGAACGGTGCAGAGTTCCCATCGGGTTCACGTCCACGGGTGAGCGCGGAGACGTCGACCTCTCCGATACTGCCTCCAACTCGCGCGACCTCTTCGGGATGACTGTCACATCCTCTGCTGTGACCGTCCCATCGCCGCGTGCCTCATGCACAGGCCGCACTACTATTGGAGCAGCGAGGACGATGTTGAGAATGGAAAGGGCGAGAGAGATTTGAGCAACTGTCCTATACCAGTGCATTTGTGGGGTGTGTGACGTCGAGAATATCTTGAACGGTCAAGGGTACCAGTAAGCGTACGGCAATCAAAGCAATGAATATGGGCGCAAAGTCTAGAAAATAAGGGGGGCTATGATTTGGAGAAGTTATAGATTGGTAGAAGCAAAGGAAAGGACACACGCACTATCCAGTACCCTGTGACTTCACGGTGAGACAAGGAGCTAGGTAAAACATCGGGAGTTTTATATTTGCTGAGTCTGCACATATCAATGCAGTGGACACAGGTGCGATTGGTGGAAATCAGGGATGCGATTCGGATCAAGTTGCCAGTTGCCAGTTAGTACAAGGCTGTACATTCGCACCAGGGCATGTGCGTTAAAACTGCCGGTGTAGTATGGCTGCGACGCTGATCATGACTCGAATGCAGGCTATATGGAGGGGCATGCGGTGACATGCGGCATGGGCGCGACTGCCGTACTGGAGGAAATTGCTCGAGTCGGCTGTTGTCGCTCAGCCTGTACGCGTCTCACACACTGCATACAGTATGGCGGGAGATTCAACGCATGGAGATGCATTGTACGGTTGCTCGACTCACTGTTATTCATACATATGTTATCACGGACGTCATAGCACAGTATTTGAAAGAGAATATTGTAGGTGCGCCGCCGACGTTCATTAAAGTAAAAATTGGCCTTCGTTCACTGCCAGCTGCCCGCATCTCAGAATTTCCCAAAGTAGGATTGGGGATGATTGACTCCGCCGGAACCTGGATCCGATTATCGGTATGATCTGATCTGATCATGCCATGATCAAGTAGATATCTTGTCTATCCAATATGATTGGGTTCGATCGTGCTACAACCGTAGTCTATCGCATATGATAATAATCATGAGATGGTCGTAGTAGCAGAGGTTGTGGCAGCCATGCCGAAGAAGAAGTGGCGCAAGTTGAAGGCAGTTGACCTGTCCCCGCGTTTATTAGCAGACAGGGGATCTTTGTCGGAAGCGTCGGTGCCCACCTTTGTCGTTGGGTTCGTCGGGTTCAGCTTCAAACTAGTTGTTGGACAGCCAGGACGAGCCGCCGCATCTGGGGCTGCAGCCTCGGGCCATACTGGTGTATACAAACCCTTATCCAAGGAGACGGGTGACTGACAGGTGTGTCATGCACCAGACAGCCCGAGCGGCCCCACACCTCACACGGCCTTGGCCCCAAGCTACGCCGCCACGCGGCTACGCTTGGGCCGACCAATAACGGCAGCAAGTGATGTCATTTGTTTCGACAAGGCAGGAAGATGCAAAGAACTCCTTGACCGTTTTGCAATTGATCCTTGTTGAACTAAAAAGGAATCATAAGTCAAAACGTATCTGACTCAGGTTGTCAAAGTGTCGGGAAGAGGGACCGAGGAAGCAGAAACGTACGGTCAACTGTCCTGGCAATCACGGTGTTTATGGTGTTTAATCTCAGAACCGGCGATGGTGCTACCAATGACAGCCACGCCCATAACAATCCCGATTTTTTTCATCATATTCTTATTAAAGAACTCCGCATTATCTGGAGGCGTCTCCGTTGGCGGTGAAGGAGATGAGGACGGCGACGCATCCGATGTCAAATCGTGCGATGGCGCCAACCCCTCCAGCATTGAATTGTGCGGAGACAGCGACCCGTCCGATGCCGAAGAATAGAGCGAGGATAGCGACCCCCCCGATATCGAAGAATAAAGCGAAGACAGCGACCCGCTTGACGCCAACGAATAGTGAGAAGATAGCGACCCGCCTGACGCCGACGAATAGTGGGAAGATAGCGACCCGCCTGACGCCGACGAATAGTGAGAAGATAGCGACCCGCCTGACGCCGACGAATATCGTGTAGAGGGATACGTCGACGACAACGGTGAGGGATGATCCGAAGGCGAAAACTGGTCCGGCAGGGGATAAGTCTCAGTCATCGCATCCGGCCCTGTACGTTGCGGAGATGGTGGTATCTCCCATGACCCTGAACTTGAACTGTGAGAAGCTGGAGGGGGCGGGGATGGTGTTATCTCCGAGAATGGTAATGACCCTTGAGAAGCTGGACGGCGTGGAGATGGTATTATCTCCCAGTATGGTGATGACGACCCTTGAGAAGCTGGACGGCGTGGAGATGGTATTATCTCCCAGTATGGTGATGACGACCCTTCAGAAGCTGGACGGCGTGGAGATGGTATTATCTCCCAGAATGATGACGACCCTGAACTTGAAGGGTGAGGAGAATCAGGAGATGCAGACTCATGCAACGATGCTGGAGGGTCCAGACTCTGATGCTGCGGCCTGTCCAGCAACGACTCGGACGAACAGGGTGGAGATGAATCAGACGAATCAGACGACAAAGGCGGGTTAGGATGGACCGAAGACATCGACGCTTCCGACGGAGACGCGAGACATGCCGTCGGGTCCAGGTCCGCGCGCGGAGACAGGTCAACCGCCTCGAACTCGCGCCAGTTCTTCGGCATGTCTGCCACACCCTCTGCTACGACCATCTCATCGTGGTGTGCCTCATGTACTTCCTGCACTACTATTGGAGCAGCGAGGACGAGGTTGAGAATGGAAATAATGAGAGAGATTTGGGCAACCATCCTATACAAATGCATCTGTGGGATGCGTGGCGTCGAGTATACCTTGAACTGTCAAGGTGCCAGTAAAGGACAATAATCAAAACAATAAAAATGGACACAAAGTCCCAAGGTCCAAAAGAAACGAAAGGGGCTATAATTTGGAGAAGTTAAGGATTGGCCGACGTGAAGGAAGGGCCACACAACGCACTATCCAGTACCCGGTATCTCCACGGTGGCACGGTGAGACGAAGATTGAGAGGCTATGAAATATTGGGGGTTGACAGGGTTTTATATTTGCACGGATCAAAGCAGTGGAGACAGTAGCAGTTGATGGAATCAGGGATGCGACATAGGATCAAGTCGCCATTTAGTACAGGCAGTACATCTCCACTGTATGAGGGCATGTGCGTTGAAATCGCTGTGTATTGTCTGCGAAGCTGATACACGCAATGATGGCAATGCGGGGACATATATGCCGCATAGCGCGGCCATCAGGAAACCCCAAATTTAATAACATGGACGCAGGTAAATCCTGCGGGGCTCGCTAATCAGGTGGGCACGTGGAAGCATGTATTAATGCACAAGACATCGACACGCGAAGTTAACAAGCAGAGACGAGTCACAGAGAGAGAGGCAGACAGAGGCTCAGTGCAAGAAAGGATCAACCAGGTGAAGAGAACCTGAAAGCGTTAGCGGGGTGCGACCGATCGGACGCAGCAGGGGCATCAAGATGCATGTTCGAGATCTATGTGTCAGCAGCAAACACGGTCCCAACACACCGTGTCGAGCGATATTGTGACAGGGAACGACATTAGAATTCCAATTTTTGCGAGATAGGTATATGTATTCTTGCACAAGCAAGGCACGTGTGAAGTTAAGCACGGTTACAGCTACTCGTCCACGAGTTTTGGGCGATTTACGGTGTTTTTGAGGGGCCGTTTTTTTAAGTCACGTTACAGCCCCCGTTGCTAGTATTTGTACTTGATTATGTTGTGTGAAGGTGATTAAGACACACTTAAGTAAAGGATAATTTAATATCAATTAAGCAAGTCTGTGCTACGTGACAAGCGGAGGCGCAATAGGCGCAATACTGCGCGATGAGGTCGATGGCTCGGAAATTGAGGTGGTGGCACAGACTGCACGATAAGACGGTGGTGCAACATGAACGAACTCATTACCCCTGCACCTCGCCCAACACCAGGCACACCCAGACCCTCGACTATCTCCATATCCCCGTCCAGGATCACATTGCAATCGACAATTCATACAACAATGGTGCAGATTGGGGCGAAGAGGACGAGAGGGGATGAGATTTGGGAGATTTGGACGACGAGCAGGACGACGAGGAGGGATTTGATGACCTTGACGGCTAGCTCATGGGTGGTGACAACGAAGAGTCCGTAACACCCACCAAGGAGGGCGAAGGTTTGGAATGTTTCCCTCTCCACCTCTGGCGGAGGGAAGATCGATGTTGAAGGCTGTGCACAAATATCCGAGGGAGAGTGTGCGTTCGTTTGCCAGGACGTTGCGCCGCCAGCTGAGGGCGTGACCAAGCCTATTGCTCTCGATGACGTGCTTCTGTGGACAGCAAGTGGAAGCTTGAGTTTGTGGCGTTAGTGTGCATGGGACACCAAGAACAAATTTCGACCTGTGGCTCTTTAAGAGGTGGAAAGGTCGCCCCGCGCTCGACCGCCTACGCAAAACAGTCCCAGGCCGCTCCCTCGGATGTAGATGCCAAAACACACACTGAACATGGCAGGATAGAGAGAAGAAAAGGGTTCTCCCTGTTGGTGCCAGCGCAATCTGTCGAAGCATGAGTAGTTTGGCAGAGTTGGCGATTTATAAACCTACCTCACAGACAGTTGAAATGTTATCAATGTTCAGCGCTTTGAAAAGTTGCCACATCGTAAAATTAATATCGACATGCCCACGACCGAAGTCCAGTCCACCTGGGATGCGTGAGATTACCTCAAGACTTGTGTCCAGCCTGCCAGCACTGGCGGTATCAAATTTGGCCATGGCGGATGCGTCGAGCTTGATAAGGTCACCAGCACGGGGTGTTATAATTTTTCGAAATCCGGAGGGTATGTGACTGCGCATCCTTAGAGAACCAAGCCAAAGAGAGAGTCAAATGGTCATGCATGAGGTCATAAATAGGATGCCGAGATACAAGGGCTGAGAGAGGTGACGTCAATGGATCAGAACCACACGGAGACAAAGTGTGATATACGTACTCAGATGGAGCGTACGGGAGCCAGAATACAGTGTGCCCGGGGAGAAACAGACTGTTCTCGCCATAGTTATGACTTTGCACGATGATCCCCACCTCGTGATCACTTTCACTGATACCACCGTCTGTTTCTGCATCCATATCTGTTTCATCACCTGTAGCACCGCCATTTGTGGCCCATGGTCCACGGCTGTTCCGCTTGCTTTTGCAACGTGCTTGAATCATGGGTATCCACACGGAGACCCTTGAGGCGTGCGGCGAGGAGGCTCTAGGCTGACTCTTTGCGAGAACTGAGTAGAACTCGGTGAAGGGAAGAGACCTAGAGGCCAAGAAATGGAGAGGTCCGAGAGGATAGGCGTGCACGCGAGAACGATCATGATACGGGAAGAGGGAGGTAGCATTTGATGTAGGAGGATCGGAGGGTGCGGGGTATAAGACTGAAAAAGTAAGAAGCCCATAGTTGTAGAAGGAGCAAGAGGAATGCGTGTTTCCCTTGCACGAACATTGCCCATCCACAATCCACTCAACTAACTAAATAACGCGCCAAACTTCTCTTACGAGACACGTGATGCGCCAAGTTGCCATAAGGTTTGCGGAGTTCAAATGCCACGTGAGGTTCGTGAGGAAGAATTGAAAGGACTTGTGGTATTGTACTGTAGTAGTGTAGCTTATTATATATTATAGCTTATATCCCTTTTGGGACTCGGACACATGCAATGGCACTTAGACAGGATTTGCAAAGTGGGATGTTCAATGATATTACATTTGAGTTCATATGATCAATCCCAATCATATTGGGTAGACCAGACATCTACTCGATCATGGCAATAGACTACGTTTGTGACATAGTCAGACCCAACCAGATTGTATAGACGAGATATCTACCCAATCATGGCATGATCAGATCAGATCATACCGATAATCTGATCCAGATTCCAGCGGAGTCAATAATCCCAAATACGACGTTGGGAAATTTCGTGATGTAACGCAGACGCTGGCCAGGGATCAGATCAACAGCAGTACTACCGTGACAGTAGTTGGTTGTGAGGCGAGGTGTGCGGGATGCCAGTAGTTGGCGTGATTTAGCGGTTGTGTGACGCACCGAAAAAGGAGCGTTACCGGACCGTTGGCTTCCGGTGGCACGTGCCAGCGTAGTCGACGAAGTTTATAAGTTTGATAACTTGTTTGATAAGTGTTATAAGAGTCGAAAAAATATGACATTTATTATGTAAAGAACAATGGAAATATTTCTATTGTGCATTAATTAATTGTAACTAATTTGTAACTAATGTGGCCCGTTTGCAAATTGAAGGGAGGGGGGGAGGGAAACGCGGTGGAGGCCAAGGAGGCATGCCTGGAGGGCACGTGATAGGGGACGACGCGTTAGGGGATGACGCGAGGACGCGTCAGGGAAATGGGGGGACGTGTTCAGGAGAAGCGCGGGCACGAGCGCGGGCATTGGCGAGAGCGCGGACATTCACGCGCATTCACGCCGAAATCGAGAGCGTGCACACTGCTCACAACTGTCTGGGGAGTGCCTCTGGTTTCCTTGACCGCGCGCGTGCCTCCACAAGTGCCCCCTGGACACTGATGAGGAAGCAATATTGCATGCTCCTCCTCCTCTCGGCGCCACGTGTGAAAAGAAGTGAGATCCTCCATAAATAAAGCTGCCGACTTTCCGGGAGGTCGCGGGAATGTCTGCGCTGTCCGGGGACGACTATTCTCGCGAATGTTTGATTCTTCCCGCGACCCGTGTGCTTGTGCTTGGTTCCCGATGCCTAGATCTAGGCACAGTTGGAGAGGGGCAGGGGCGATTGACGGCGGAAATGGGGCAGTTCGTTGGCAGGGGGATGACATGGGGGAGGGAAACACAGTGAGGACGCGTTCCCCCCTCACGTCTCCCTCCCTCGCGCTGTGGCCACCAATTTCTTAGGGACGCGTTCCCCCTTTCTTGTGGCCACCTTATTTTTCGGCCACAAGTGAATTAAATAAATATTTTGATTTTGATTTAAGTTACAATTTTCGACTACGCTGGCACGTGCCACCGGAAGCCAACGGTCCGGTAACGCTCCTTTTTTGGATGCGTCACACAACCGCTAACAGTCAAAGACTACCGCTAACAGTCAAAGACTGATGCCAGTGCTCGGTAAATCCGACATTCTTGACACGTCAAACATCAATGCACGCATCATCTTCAATCCCGCAATCTCCCCTATCAACACCGATGAGCTCGGCGGCACGCGTAGGCTCACTACCTTTCCCTTTTACAGCCTTGCCCTCGATATCAACTCGTCTCGTGTTCACCGAGTTATCCAAGATTTTCTTCGTACTTGTGTTTCGTTTCCTGCCATGTGCCGGACGCGGAATACACATAGTGCGAAGAGGCCTGTTTGCGATAATCCCTGAGAGCTGAGCTCGCGCTGATGTGTCTTCGTTGCTTGCTTCGTTGGGGTCTTTCCCGTGTTGTAGGTTTCTCGGGCAATGTCGTTCACTTGTCACGGAAAAGCATTCGGGAGTCGGCGATAACCATGCCCCCAACAATCTTGCTTTTCATCATGTTCTTGTTGTTATTATAATTATAATAACCACAACTTTTTTTAGTAATCAATGGGCTCCGCCAAGTCGCGTGAAAAACTCAGTAAAGAGATCTCTATGGCCTGGGAGCGTCGTCCCATCCGATGTCGAATGATGTAACGATGCCAACCTCTCCGGCATTGAATCGTGCGAAGGCACCAACTCGCCCGATGTCGAAGAATAGAGCGAAGGCACCAACACGTCTGACGCCGAAGAGTAGAACGAAGGCACCGACACACCTGATGCCGAAGAATAGAGCGAAGGCACCGACACGCCTGACGCCGAAGAATAGAGCGAAGACATCGACTCATCGGAATGCCAACCCGTCGACGACAACGGATCGTGCAAAGGCCTAAACCGGTCCGGCGAGGGATACGTCTCAGTCGTTGCCCGATCCGGCCCCGTAGGCTGCGGCGATGGTATCTCCAATAATCCTGAACTTGAAGGGCGAGGAGATGCCAGAGGAGATGCCGACCCTTGCAACATCGGAAGGGGCGGAGATGGTGTTCTCTCCGGTGCCTGTGCGAACTCTTCCAACCACTCTGGAAGCGGGAAATCTGGTATCCCCAATGATCCTGGGCCTGAACTTGAGGGGTGAGGAGATGGTGGTCTCCCCGCCCCCGGTGCGAAATCTTGTAACCGCTCTGAAAGTGACATATCTGGTATCTCCGATGAAACTGAACTTGAAGGGCGAGGGTATGCCGAGTCGTAGAACGGCGCTGGAAGGTGCAGAGATGGTGGCATCTCCGCTTCCAACTCTTGTGGAAGTTGTGTCTCCGAGTCCGATGGCCCTGAACTTGAAGGCTGAGGAGATTCCGACTCATGCAACGATGCTGGAAGGGTAAGACTCAGACCCGGCGGCCTGCCCAACATCCACGAATAGCCTGGATCCGACAGATCCGAATGCTGCGGAGGTCCCATCGCGTCCGGGGGTGAGCGCGGGAACGTCGGCCTGTCTGATACTGTCTCCAACTCGTGCGACTGTTTCGGCATGACTGCCACATCCTCTGCTACGACCGTCACGGTCTCATCGCCGCGTGCCTCATGCACAGGCCGCACTACTATCGGAGCAGCGAGGACGAGGCTGAGAATGGAAAATATGAGAAAGATCTGAGCAACTGTCCTATACCAGTGCATGACGTCGAGTATATCTATATCTTGCCAGTGAACGGTCAAAAGTACCAGTAAGTGTACGGCAATAAAAGCACTGAATATGGGCGCAAAGTCTAGAAGAAACGAAAGGGGCTATGATTTGGAGAAGTTATGGATTGGTAGAAGCAAAGGAAAAAACACACGCACTATCCAGTACCCTCGGTGAGACAAGGAGCTAGGTAAACATCGAGAGTTTATATTTGCTGCGCCTGCACACATCAACGCCGTGGACATAGGTGCGGTTGTGCGGTTGGTGCAAATCACGGATGCGACTCGGATCGTTAGTACACCCGCATCAGGGCATGATCGGTAAAACTGCCGGTGTAGTATGGTTGCGAAGCTGATCATGACTCTGATACGGGAAATATGGGGGGCACGCGGTGACATGCGGCATGGGCGCGACTGCTGTACTGGCTGTAGGCGTCTGACACACTGCATACAGATGGCGGGAGATTCAACGAATGGAGATGCATTGTGCGGTTGCTCGACTCGCTGTTATTCATACACATATTATTACGGACGTCAGAGCACGGTATTTGAAAGAGAATATTGAGGGTGCGTCGCTGAAGCTCATTAAAGTGAAAATGACCTCCGTTCAGTTACCTTGGGCTGGTCATTTACCTGTTACACATAGGTTGCGGGGATCGTTCTTCAAATGATGCGGAAACGCGTTACTGTAATGAAAGATTTGAATCGTCGTGTCGCATTGACATGATGCTATTCAATAATCGACATGCGTGGAATTCTCAAAGGAAGCACAAGTGGTGTTGCACTTGTTGCGTGATTGCAATGGTTGATGTCCCTCCGGTTAGTGGGCACTTACCATATCATTCACTCAGTCCCGTTGGTGGATGTACAATGCTTTCTGTCCTGCCTGACCGTCTGCGTCGGGACGGGCGAGTCATGATGTGCAATGTTTTTTTAAAAATACACGTATGTTCTTGCATGAGGAACAGACATGTGAAGTTAAGACATGTGGAGCGAGTCACGTAACTGTCATGGACTGCTTGACGATTTCTATGTACGACTACGGTATTTTTTATGGTGTGAAGTTAAGGATGGCCCGAGGAAGGCATCGTCGACTGCACGACTTGGTGAGGTATTTACGGGGCAAATGAGGGGAGAGTATTGGACACTTGAATTGAATGATTTACCGCGCGCGAGAAGGGGTTACTTCTCATTCGGAGCCGTGGGCCTGAAATTCTGAAAGCGTTAGCAGTATGGAGTTGCCTGTTTGAGATTTACAGAGTTGGGTTTTGGGGGGGCCAGTCGCAGGCGTTATCATCTGCCAGTGGGTTAACGGCGCCGGAAGCACCCCGAGGAGCGAACCCGCATATTGCGGAACTCGGCCAGAGAAACTAAAGGGGGGCACAATGTAGAGGCAAGGGACAAGAGGTCAATAGGTTAGGGAGCATGTCCTAACTTAAGTGTGGGGAAGATGGAATTGCCTGTTTTAGAATTGCAAACACGGGCAAACACACCTGTCCATGCCATATTCTGACCGCAAACGACATTAGAATCCTTTTTTTGGGTGACAGGAGTATGTATTCTCGCACATGCAATGTACATGCGAAGTGAAGGACAGTAAAAGCAACTCGTCCATGAGTTGTGGGCGATTTACGGGGTTTTTGAGTGCTCTTTTTTTCGGTCAGGGGGGTGCAAATCCATTTTGTACCAGAGGCCCTGTAACGATCACGTGTGGCCGATTCGCTCGCAATCAGCATTTCCCGTCACAGCTTATGCGCTTATGTCTCATGCAAGGAAGCATTCAGTTCAACAAAATGAACGAACCAGGCGCCACCGTCTCATCACCCTTCAAATCCACCCAGCGCGTCGCAGGCCCACGCTGCCCACGTATACACTCAACTTCTCTCAGAGGCGGCGGCACGCGTTCACCGATACCCGCCTCCGCCTCCGCCTCCCCCACGTCCTCTTCTTCGCTATCCATGCCCGACCTCGAATAAGACTCGACCTTGAGGCGTTTCATTCGCGAGCCGACCAAAGCACCCGATGTCCGAGTCCGAGCCCACCACCACCTCTCGTACCTCTCTCCGCTCAAATCTACTACCAAGTTCGTAGTATCTCTGCCTGCGCCGAGAGCGCTGCTTGCATGGGAGGCGTGAGGAGCGGTGCGCCGCAGTGTGGACAGAGACAATATGGAGGTTGTAGGGCGCAAAGAACGAAACCCATGACGAGACCGCACGACGAGCAGATGGGAGTGTATTCTGATTTTGCGTGTCTTCGGGCTACAATGGGGTATAGTTCAAGTTCAAAGTTGAATGAAGTAATGGGTTGAGAAAGAAAAAAAAGAGAGGCAGAGAAACTTGAAGAACGAAAAGGCTGACGTACCTGGCAGAAAGATCAGTCGGGGAGGCGCCATCACCCGGCACCGTCGTGACCTTTTCAGTTTCGTTTTTAGGCTGTGGGTTAGAGGTGGACGAGGAGCGGAGACCGTCGAGAAGTTCGTCGAGCTTGCGCACTGCGACGGCGCTGCGGGGAGGAGGCCGGGGTGTGGCTGCCTTCCTTTTCCCTTCCCTTTTTTTCCGACTTTGTTGGCCTAGAGCAGAGAAAACATGCTAGTAGAATAAAAGGGAAAGAAAGGAAATTTTGATTGACGCGACGGTGCCCTCCTCGACGAGCTAGAGGGCGGTCTTAAATACATGCGTGCTACTTCTAGTAACAGCGGGCCTCGGCGGTGCCAGTGATGAGGAATGAATGGAGGTGTAAGTAGATAAAGGAAGGGCTGAAAGGGTATGAAGGTAGGAGCGTACGGCTGCTGCGTGGCGGCGGCTTTGTGTCAATAAACGTTGTCCGAGACCGCAAGACGAGAAGTGAAAAGGAAAGGAATAGGGCAGTGCGAGCGGAAAAGACTGTGATTGCAACGCGCAGGCAGTATTCGTCTTGAGTCGCAGCTTGAAGAAAGTCTTGTGTCTGGCACGAGGCGGTAAGAAGGACGTGAGATAAGGAAAAGAGAAGTGTGTGTGAACGAGTCCGCTCAGGGACTGGTGATCGAGTTGCCGCGCGCGACTTGGTCAACAAGACCACGTAATGACGCGGAAGTCCGTTCCGTTCCACACACCGTCATTTGTAATTCCAGAAAGACAAGCCCACCTTGATCCCGTCCCACTCACGCCACTTTATCTCACTTGTCAATACTTTCCTCGAGCAAAGACTGTATTTACAATGCATCTATCCTACTAGTTGTTGTCGAGAAGTAAGTACGTGACTGCTTCTCGTCCCCATTCCAATCCTAGAGACAATGGAGTCGATCCATCGATGGTTTCGGCTGCTGGATCCGCGCCGCGCTCAAGAAGTAAGAAAACGATTTGCTCAATTCCCCATTGGGACGCGATATGCAATGGAGTTGATCCATCGTTGGTCCGGGCCGTTGCATCGGCGCCATGCTCGAGGAGCAGGTAAGCAATTTGGCCATGTCCTTTCTCCAACGCCAGATGCAACGGAGTTGACCCGTCATTGGTCCGAGGTGATGCATACGCACCGTACGCAAGGAGTAAGAAAACGATGTCCTCGTATCCCAGTTGCGACCCTATATGCAAAGGAGTTGATCCGTCATTGGTCTGGGGTGATATATCAGCGCCGTGCTCGAGAAGGACGCGGGTTACATCCTCACGTCCCTCTCGCGCCGCTAGGTGCAAAGGAGTTGATCCATCGATGGTCTGAGCTGTTGCATCCGCACCATGCTCAAGAAGCAAGGAAATGACTTCCTCTTCCGACGCTAGATGTAAAGGAGTTGATCCATCGTTGGTCCGAGCTGTTGCATCCGCACCATGCTCAAGAAGTAAGGAAGTGACCTCCCTTTGCGACGCTAGATGCAATGGAGTTAATCCGTCGTTGGTCTGGGATGTTATATCCGCGCCGTACTTGAGAAGGATGCGAGCGACATTCTCACTTCCCTCTCGCACCGCTAGGTGCAAAGGAGTCGATCCGTCGTTGGTCTGAGCTGTTACATCTGCACCATGCTCAAGAAGTAGGGAAGTGACTTCCTCATATCCCCATAGCGACGCTTCATGTAATGGCGTCCACCTGTCGTTGGTCCGCGATGTTATATCCGCGCCATGTTCAAGAAGCACGCGAGCGATATCCTCGTGTCCCTCCCGCACCGCTAGATGCAATGGAGTAAACACGTCATCGAAGCACTGAGAGTGCAGATCTTGTGCATGTTGAATAACCAGGAACTTCACAATGGTGTGTAAACCGCACATCACAGCATAATGCAGGGTGGACCCCCTGGGTTTCAGCGGTCTTTCTACTCGCGTAGTCGGCATAAATGGGGGCAATTCTGGATCGTATACCACACCCAGACGCCAGATGTGGTTTGCTCGGGTCAAAAAGGCGCTTCATACCATCTTCAACCTTTCCCGATACACCCTCGAATCGCGCATGGTCGACCCAGTGCCTAGCAGCATATTTAACCAGAGGATACTCCCCTAGGCTGTCTCGCGTGACGACGTTTATATCCAGGTGAAGCAGAATACCGAGGCAGGCTTGGCGATAAGTGTATGAGCGGGCGTCATGGAAATATGATAACGACGGCAAATGATGTCATTTGCTTCGGCAAGGCGGGGAGATGTCAGGAACTCCTTCACCGAAAAGTGAGAAAATTGGATAACTGGGGACCCGGGTCGTCGACAATGGTAAGTAAGCTGGACGTTGTAGACAGCACCGCATCAATTGGATCTCCAAGGCGCCAACCCTCGTGGAACCTCGGAATTGGTCCTGTCTTGAAGTCAAATGAAAGCATGTCTGCTAGTTCTTCGACACGGAGTGGGCGAAAAGCCACTGCGACACATTGAAGGAGACAGTGGGCAAATTCCCAGTTTGCCTCATCGATATCTCGCAAGGCCGGTCGTATGTCCCATCAAGCGTCTCCGGTAGTTCGTCCAGAGCGTGCCGGATGCGTCCTGGAAGGCAGCCCCGAAGATAGGCGATCTGACAATAAACCCACTGGAACCTGTATGGGAGATGAGTAACAATTCTGAATATCCAGAGCGTTGATGCTTACATGCCGTTAGACTTCTCTATGAGCACATCAACGACCAGTTCCCTGTCGGCTGCCGTCCATCTTCGCATCTTGGATCCGTGTTTACAACAGACCTGATATACGTCTTGATGTCCTCCGTTTGTCCGCTCTCATCATGTAGGGAAATGGAATGGAAAGTCAAGGGTTCGAGGACACGCTTGATGTCGATCTCTGGTCTGCTGGTGACGCATATGCGCAGTTCCGGGAGTCGCGAGTTGACGAGGTCCTCCAAAAACGTCAGGACTTTCTCGCGAGGAGACGGTAGAGCTGAGGTGTTTGAACATTCGTCCAGGCCGTCCACAATCAGATAGACGGGCGCTTGTCCAGAGACCCTTAAGATATCCTTTAAACACCGCACAAGTGCATCATCGCGCGGATACTGTGAACCATTCGCATGTTCCGAGTAGAAGTTGGAAATAATCCGATAGTATGAGTCGGATTGATGACAAAGCTGGACAAGCACGGATGAGAGCAGTCCACGCAAGTCCTTCTTTTCATCCTCTCTAAAATCACAGTAGAAAAATGCCAGCGAGACGAGCCCAGATTTCCTCATGGAGTTGATGTTCTCGATGATCGTGGAACTGGCCAACACTATTAGTTCTCAAACATAAATAGCGGAGGGTTGACATACCAAATGACGCTCTTTCCTGCACCCGCTATCAAGGGGTAAAGCGATTAGTACCCACTAAAGCGTAAAGGGTTGGGGAACTGACGTTTTCCATGGACCCATAGAAGAGAACTTGGATCGGATGACATCCATCCGAGAAGGTGCAGTCCCCGACAAACCACGCTGCCGTTCCGTCGTGTCGTGATCCACAGGCGATATTGTGGTTCTTCCATGGATCAGGTGGAGAGAGCCAACTTCGAACATCTTTCTGTAACTTGTCATCTGTCAGACAATCTCAGCGATTCCCATCAGCAACGACAACTTTATGAAATATCTCACGTTTTGATTTGTTCATTTCGGTTGCTATTTGCTGTATGGTTTCTAACGCAGAGTCAGATACAGAAATATCTTATTGTTTTCCGTAAAACGCACCAAGGGCATCTTGGATACTCTTAGCAGACGCCTTCCCGTCTAGAAGGAAAGATGCTCAACAGTCAGCGCTAGTCAGCGGCCGATAAGACATTGTATTCGCTCACCGTCTATAACCACCCTCATATTCTGGAAGAGACCATAGACGACGTCAAGCGTTTGCGCTGCCGTCATCCGAGCCTCGTCGAGGGTCAGTCGGTCCAGCCTCTGAAGAACCGCATTCACATCATTCTCCCCAAGAGCTTCTTCACAAATTTCTCTGCATTGCGTTGAGCCACTGGCAGGCGATGTGTTAACAAAGACAAACTCACTTGGTCGTCCCTGCCTTATCTGGTTTGTCGCGACCGCGAGGGTGGAGAGCAGCTCCACCATTATCTTCACGATTATCTCAGTCATAGCAGGTGCAGGAGGAACCTTGGTGTAAATGTCGAGACGATTCAGAAAGCTTTCTATCGACTCGAGCAATTCGGTGGCAGATTTCAAGTCGGAAGTGACACCGTCGAACGCCTGAGACACCTGAACATCAGAATGACACGAACGTAGAACGAAACGAGGCACATACAGTGAGTAGTACACCGAGGCCAGTATGTATCGCATCCGCAGGTGGGAGTACTATAGAATAAGCGTTAATATCCGTGGAACATCCCATCGGCGGCCTAGGACAAACCATGCCGAAATCTTTGCCAAGGACAGCGATTGCAGAAATTTTCGAAAGAGCTGATACCACATTCTTGAGCGACCCCATGATTTTATCGCTTTCTCGGAATTTGCTAAAGCCCGTGCCTGCTCTTGGAGAAGGGCAGTGACGGACTCGGCTGACTGACAAGTTTGGAGTTCCTCGGCGAGTGGGTGGTTGGCCAATGCTATACCTGTCTGTCTTTCGTAGTCTCGTAAGGCAGACTCGAAAAGCACTCGAAAATGAGACACTCCTGGCTGGTCACTCATACTGCGGTGGTTTTGGTGGGGGGGGGGGGGTGGGTTGTGGAGACAGACAGTGGGATGTGGGGGATAATGGAGTGATGGAACAAAGGATCAGTCACTGCGGAAACGAGTCTTTATGTACATACTACAGTATCATAAAGCGCGCCGCAAATAATCTCTTTTCCGCAGTGAGTACAGTACAGCTTGCCCATGCTGCGGCGCTGCGGGGAGGAGGCCCGGGTGTGACCGCCTTCCTTTTCCCTTCCCTGTTTCTGACTTTGTTGGATGAGAGCAGAGAAAACATGCCAGTAGAAGAAAAGGCAAAGAAAAGAAATCTTGATTGACGCGACAGTGCCCTCCTCGACGAGCCAGAGGGCGGTCTTAGATACATGCGGACTACTTCTAGTAACAGTGGGCCTCGGAGGTGCAGTGATGAGGAATGAACGGAAGGGAATGTACATAAAGGAAGGGCTGAAGGGGTACAAAGGTGGAGCGTACGGCTGCTGTGTGGCAGCGGCTTTTGTGTCGATAAAGGTTGTCCGAGAGCGCAAGACGAGAAGGAGAGGGAGGGGGAAAGGAACGAGGCAGTGAGGGCGGGAAAGACTGTGATTGTAACGCGTAGGTCATATTCGTCTTGTGTTGCAGCTTGAAGGAAGTCTTGTGTCGAGCACGAGGCGGTAAGGACGCGAGATTACAGTAGGAAAAGAGAAGAGAGCACGAACGAGTCCGCTCGGGGACTGGATGGTGATCGACTCGGAGTTCAATTGCTGCGGCGACCTTGGCGTCGCAACAAGACCACGTGATGGCGGGCGCTTCCGACGCGGAAGTCCGTTCCGCGCTTACGTATACACTGTGCATCGCAAGAAGGCAAGCCCACCTTGATCCCGGTCCACTCACGCCATTTTTATCTCACTTTTTTTCTTGTCAATATCGAGCAAAGACTTTATTTACAATGCAGCTATCCTACTAGTTATTGTAGTGCT
>WTXE01000169.1:0-64491 GCA_022496225.1 Russula aff. rugulosa BPL654
TCATTCTGGTCGCAGCAGCTGGTTCACTCACTTTGTTGGGCGTGCCGGCTAGGAGGTGGCCAGGCTTTCGGTACCTGAGTGGTCCGGTTAGGCTCACCTGGGTCCGTCTGAGCCACAGTGCTCTCCCTACCACGGGGTTTTTTTGGTTTGGGTGGGGGCATGGATGCTCGTTCAAGCGCATTAAGCCGCATCATGAAAGGATTCATGGCAGCCTGAATTGCTCCCATGATTGCTTTGGCGTCCAGTTGTCCTTGATGCGGTGTTGGATTGGACTTACCTGGCATTTGGCTAGGGGTGTTCCTCCCTGTCTCGCCTATAGCCGCTACAGGATTAGTCGGGGCCTTTTTAGAACGAGGAGTGGGGGAGGGGTCAGTACGGGAGGGTGTGACAGGGACTGGAGTGGCCAAGCGGCCACGTGGTGTCGTTAGAGGGGATGACCGTTTCGCCGCACGTGTGGGTTAGACCTTGTGGCTCTCCGGCGTGGCTGGCCTGGGGTCAGGTGTAGCAACTGAGTCCGTCTGGGGACGAGTTCATGTTGGTGACTGCCATGGATGTTCCGGGATTCGGTGCCGCGCCCAAGGCCGTGCGCTTTTTACCAGTAGTTGGAACAGGGCGGGGGCCGTCGAATGGGCCCTCAAAGACTGCACTGAGACCTATTGACATAGCAGCAGACATAAAGTAGGGAGCGTTTCGATTTCTCACCGCAGCTGCTATTTCGGCTTCCTGGGCGGTGGCACGGCGATCAATTTGATCAGCCTTCCATTCACGCCATTTTTCTTTGACCTCTATGGTTGCGAGCTTGGCGATTTCTTTCTCGGCCTTGTGCCTGAGGTAACCGTACCAGTCCTGGTAGCTGTCCAGGTCAGGGCTGAGGCAGAATCTAGGTGTTCCGCCATTGCCGACAGTCGGTGAAAGAGTGTGGGGTATTGTGATGCTAGGGGGTTAGGGTCGATCAAACCTTTCGGACCTTTTCGAGTGTGGACTCATTGGTCTGGGAGTTTTGACGGTGGTATCCCCTTCCTATGGCCGCGACCAGAGAGCAGGCCAGTCTGGCCCAGTCCTGGCGCTGATTGGTGTAGGGTCCCGTGCTGGGTAGTAGCCGCGTTCGACTGCTGCCAGCACCGTAATAACTGCTGCGTTGAATGATTCCGAGGAGAGGTCCACTCCTACGCTTTCGCCATCGAATAAAAGAGGCCCTTCATTGTCATAGCTGAAAGGGGCCCTTATATCCTCGGTGACTTCCTGGAGGATGCGCTTGTATTCCTCCTCAGTCTCCTTGGTTATGGGCCCCTGAAGGGGTTCTCTGGGGCGCGGTATGGAGTCCTTTCCGGGAATGGAACAGTGATTGATGGATCGGGGGGTTTTTTTGGGGGTGGGAGTGTTGGTTTTAAGGTTAGGGTTTCGGGTGGTGGTGGTGGTAACGGATCAAGCGCCATGATTGGATCTCATTCGTTGTTCAACAAAATCTATGTGTGCAAAAGATGTTTCAAAGTTATGCTGCTCTGTTGGTTCCAGAACTCGAACTATTATTCTCTCGTTAGGCACCTGCCCGGCCTCGCTATTGTATAGTGGATGATCTGCCTGGCGTTCCCCATTGTCCTAATTGTCTTCACACCTATCTTGACATGTGAATTGCACCGTTGCACGGATCTTCATTACTCCTAACAGGCCTTCAAATTCAAGTTCGTTGACGTTCTTACCTCAGACTTACGAGGTATAAAAGGAGAGTGTAGAAGAGCCTTTCAACATCAGAACAGTTCCATCGCATCTGTCAAACCACACACCACACAATCACACCAATGGATTTCTTTGTTGACCTTTTCACCATCACCTCCAACACCCCCGAGGCCGAGCCCGCCCCGTCCGCTCCAGTTGATGCAGCTGGCGGAACTGGTGGCTGCATCGTTGCATAGATGGTCTCGCTTTTGACCACCATCGTGCGATATTTACCTAACGCCAATCCTATGACTTTCGGTGAGCCCTGTCGTCCAAACGTCCCGTGCTTCAAGTTCATATTGCTAATCATTTTTCGCAGCCCATTCATCCCTCGCGCCACCCACCCCATCCCTATCCAAGTTTCGTTCACTTCGTGCTGTCCTTCTGCCCTGGTTGTGGAGTTTAATGGTCATCACGCCTTTGTTTTGTATTGATATCTGACTTCGCTTGTACAACTGCCTGTAATTCTTTTCCAACCCATTTTGTTTTCGATAGGAAGTAGACTATTACAGCCAAGCAGCATATAGACGTAGTCATTGTATTATGCAATGTTTATTCGTGTACAAGATTAGGAGGTCATCGAGTCGGCGAACGCGAGACACCATTACATAAGGGGTCTCAGTCCCATGGGCAAGCGGCGAGGTCAACGATTGCTTTATCCGTGGTTTGACCCTGGGATTTGTGTAGCTGCGAAAATGTTGTTCACGCGGTAACACGGTTGCGGGTTGTGCCGCGCAAGCGGGCGTACAGGCCTTAATAAATTCGGGGAAGGATCGGTGGTGCCAAGTGCCAGTGGAGCACGCCAGAACCACCCCGTTGAAATTTCGCATTTGTGAAAGTCACGTGGTGTTTGTTTTATGGGCACATCTTGCCAAGCGTTTTGACGTTTTAACGGAAAGCCTCGGAATCTTGAGATAATTCTTTCTCATATCGAAGGATGAGGCATCTTTTTGCTTAGGTGTTTCAAGCTCAGGATCTGAAGACTCGGTCTGAGAACATCCGGAAATTCACTTTAACCCGACCCATCCCCACTCCTGTAAGTTGGGTCGGCCGCCAAAACAAGCCAAATGTCATAAATAGACTCTTAGAGCTACCTTCATAATTTAGCAAAAAGAATCAAGGACGTTGCTTGAGAATTGAGCTTGTAAAACGAAATTGTGAAAAGGTCACCGGTCCCTTGTTAAATGGGGGTTCAGTGCACGTGATACAAGCCTATCGCGTCCGAGCGGCCCGAGCCTGACCAAGGCTGCTGCAGCCTTGTCTGCAGCCATACTGAGACAGGCTACCTTACGGCACTGCACAAGAACGTATATTTTGGCGTTGGCGCGCGCATTTTTATCGCGGAGAGCCCCGATACAGTGATACCAGGAACGAAGCTTTTTGTTATATGCTCAGGCTTTTTGTTTCGACTTTGACATATTTCCTCTTCTCACCACAGTTGGATCGCCGTGCCGCGTGCCTCACCGCTCGAAGCAACTTCACCCCGCCCGGATCTTGTGCCCGGGGAGACGGGTGGGAAAGGCTATTTTTTTTGACCGTTCCAGAAAGACTATTATGCCGTTCGCGTTCGTCCGCCTTCCATTTTCGAGAGCGATTCCGAGCTTCGGGGGAAATCGGAGGATTCAATATTCAATTGTGGTCCCAACTTCCAGCGCGTCGTCAGAGACAAAAAAAAAGAAAACAAACAGGGCTCCTCCCCTCGCTTACATGACAAAACTTTGTTGAAAGAGAATATTTGCTCCAGAGTAAGTACAAGAAAAGAGCCAGACCGAACCCGCCGGTACATTGGTCAAGGTCAGAGGCAGGGTGCGAGTCATCCCCGTTAACCCCCTCTCCACTCCCCTGCCACTTTTATTCCCTCGACTGCAAAGGACCTATCCGTCTGGGCGAGCCATCCGGAACGCAACCTCTGCTTACTCACCCCCGTTCAGCCGTAAGCGACGCTGCCGCATGCACCAGATGGCCAGGACTCGAATACCTAGTCGAAGGATTTTCTTCAGGTAAGGACTCACTGCGTATTCTTATCCATAGTGCCGACTCGGACAGATTAACTACATATTTACCTCCCTCCACTCTGCTCAGGACCGCGATCACCCAAACGTCCCAATGTTAATCAAGTATCCTGCTTACCCAGGTCCCAGGTAGCATAAACATGGCTGGAGCGGGAGAACTATTTGGTACAGTCTCGCCCCGATTTCAACGACGTGTTCGCCTATCATAGTTTATGAGGTGCAGAGAATCGGCAGCGGTAAGTGAGGGATCGACGCGTCTGCGGTGGCGACGGCCTTAGATTCGCAAGGAAGCACAGCGGTGGAGTCTCGCTTGCCGTTCGTTAGATAATCTTCCCAATCAGAGCGGATACAGAGATTCTTGGAGCGTATTCTCGAAAGCTCCTACGACCCTGGATATGTATATTACACTGTATCGCGAATTCTTCCTCTCGTTCAGTTATCTCTCAGGCTGTAAACCCGACAACTTGATCACTTGACCTTACATCTCTTTGTCTCATATACAGAATCTATTTCTTGTTCTTCGCAGTGGAAAACAGAGAAAAGTGGGTGATCCTCCCCGCCGCCGGCGCGTGACCACAGTGCAAACAATAAGCGGGCCGCTCTGTACAGTAGTAGTGCCCGAGTTCGTAAAAAGTCTCTTGCTGCCGCACATGTAATAAGCTAACACATGCGTGGGCATCTTTATTGTTTTACTACCGATTAGGTGACAGCTGTGAGTCACCAGTATTAACTTGACAGTGATTGACGAGCTTGTTATTTCCTGGAATGACCATTCTTATTGTTCTTCATTTCATGTAAACACAGGTGTATTATTGTTAGCCTGAGACCCGGAAACGGTTCAATAACCTCGCGTATGCCATGTGCCACGATACATGTACATTGGCGAGCCGAGCCTGAGATGTAACATCGGATGTGCCTGATCCGAATATGAATTGAGTGGAGTAGTAGAGACTATTGTAAATGTGTTTCTGACCGGACGTGTCCATTCAAGTTGTCGCTCAGCTCCGTTGAGGCTGAGGTTTCTCCGAGTCCAAGTCTAGTTCCAATGCGATTCAGGTTATTGTTGTTCTTGTGAAAGCGTTTATGTCGGAAACCCGCCATAAAACGTATAAAAGAGAGAGAGATAAACGACATTCCATCCAACAGCCCCCAGTAACTCACACAATCATCTACCTCTTAACAAAATCAATGGATTCCTTCTTCGCCCTCTTCACTGCCTTCTCAAAGCCCGAGACGGCACCCGAGCCTTCCACCCCCATCGATGCCGATGGCGGACCCGGAGGAGATAACGGCGGCGGCTGCATCGTTGCTTAGAGGCCATTCCTCTTCGACCAGTGCTTCATGTCCTTCATCAGCGGCAAGTGTTTATGTACCTTTTCTCCTGCACCCTCGCTTATCATCCCTGCAGCATCACCCTTCATGACTTCGTTCTTCTCCGCATGTTTCGTCCTTCGCTCTCACGGGCGGAGGTAATGAATCACTTTTTTTTGACAAACGGCGGCCGACCACCGCTTCATATTACTGGCCATGTAGCACATTCAGTTAATTAATGTCAGCAGTCTTGTATTACCCCCTTCGGCGGATGTATCAAATTGTCTACCATTACGATAGCCATTATCATTCTTCGATAAATAGGAGGAAACGATTTAATGTTTTACATGATGGTCGCGCGTGCTAAACGTATCAGGAAGCCATGCTTATCCCTTTTGAGCTTCCCACTGCTGTGGAGTCAACGCTTTCTCCAGGCCTCGCCTAAATCAATGGTGCGGAGCAACGAGGCATGAGAAGACTGCACACCTCAGTGAACGCGTGGACTCGGATCTGAGCGATCTGGGTCTCGAGGAAGTTACTTCGTTCACTGTGAAGAATTTGAATTTGTAAGGACGGCGGCACGACAGCAAGGATGACTATATAATAGCTATCCTATGCCGGGACAGCGTCATCTTTCCTTCGAATTCCTAGATTATGTTATCCGTCATCCCGTCAATGAAGTAGGTGGTATTGTCGAAATTGAGTAGAAAGAATTAGAGCGCATCGCTGACAATGAGGACAGAGTACCTTTCAAGTTCGGTGAGCTATCTTCTACCTTCAGGTGTGTAATTTGTAATGTTGCACAAATCGCCGCCTCGAGTTCCTCTGGGGGGGGGGGGAGGGTCGTGATGGAAGTGAAGTGTGATGTCGCTCGATGTCTTCCAAGTCCGGCGACGTGTGTGATCCGTCTCCATCAGGGACCCTCTCAAATGGCGCGCTATATGGATGGATGATCCAGGTAGAAAGGAAATGGTGGGGTAATATGGGTAATGGTGAGGCGTGTTGGGGGACCTAGACGACAGGAAAGATTATTCGGAATTCAGTGTCGGGGGGGAAAGGGATTGCTTTGAAGTTACGCACCAGAACCTAGTCGCAACTGCAAAACACACACCCGTACTCCACAACCTTACCATCGCATTTCTCAAGCACGCGTTTACGGCTCTCACGCACTGGCACAGCCTGCGCTCACCAGCACGTGCCTCGGAATTGACTATTTTGTACACGGGTGCACGGGAACCAAAGTTAACTTCCAAACCTCCATACTCCGACGCTCTATGCAATGGTGTTACATAGACTCCGTTGCATAGGGCGTCGGAGGATGGACCTTTAGCCTTTGAGCTTCTGCAGGTTCGTTGGGTTCTTCTCTTACACCGAAATGCCGTGGCAGCCCCGGCTTTCCAATTTAGGACGTACTTGAGAAACATGACTCAAAGTCCCCGAAAGACTGTTTTGTGGCAGTGGTAGGTCGCATGTCTCGATTTCACTGGATGACATGGCAGGTTTGGACTTTGGACTTATCTGTTTCTTGAACGTTGGACACCCCAGAAACGAGTGCTAGTAGACAACGCCGACCCCGGAGCATATATCTCGAGTGGGAGAATTTCGGCAGGATTAATTGAGGGGTGGAAGTAGGGCAGTGGCAGTGCTAGCAGGCGGCAGATTAACACTGCCTCACATACCCGTTTGACTAGCGATAGCAGCTCAGTTAACTTACTTGGGGTGCTTGTGTGATCGATATGGAAGACGAGTTACTAAATCGGCGTGCGACGCATGGATCTATGCACTTCGTCATGGGAGAGCTGGAACAGCTACGGAAAACTCCGAGGAACTCGCACGCACCTCCGATCCGATCACGACCAAGAGTAATTTCTTGGCTTTTGTAAGTTTATGTTTCCTACGACCACCGTAACGTGGACTTGGCAGTCTTCTTGGCTTGCTTGGAAGAAATTTCTTAGGATCATGTGATCATTATTGTAATAGGGTTAGGGTTTGTAATTTGTCACAGAGACAGTTCTCTCTCTAGTCTCTATTATCTCGTCGTCACTGCCTACCCCCGCCTTTGTTCAACCATCATATCCTTGCTGCTTGGGTTTGTCCATGTAGGTTTTCATTCGAAAAGGCCCGATGACAGAAGAATCGTGCATGTCGTTGGACTGGGGAGAATTTAATCGAGCCACGTCGAGGTATGTCATTTTGAACAACACCCTGCAACAACTACTGACTTGCACGGCGTAAGCCAGGTGACACGTGAACAATCGATGTGTTCCCCAACGATGTCATCCTGGAAATGTTTGATTTCTATCGGGGAGAAGGCGGGGTCTCTTTTACTTGTGGTTCAAGGGAGTCAGTGAATACGTGGAGGACATCATTTCCCTGACCGATGCCCCTCTACGCGACTACATGTCCTTGATTTTCGACGCATCGTTTGATGTATCGTTTGATGTATGTGTAGAATAGGGGCCGATGGCCCTCCAAATCAGCTATCACGCGGTCACGAGGCTCGGCTACAATTCATTCGCCCTTGCCCTGTCTCAGGGACTAGCGCTTCTTGGAAAAGGAGTGAATGACGGATTCGCGCCAACGGGCGAGGATGGTAGTCAATCCCAATTTATTGAACAATTCGCACAATTGAATGTAGCTATCGAGGCGGTCCCATGAGCGATTTTATGAAAGTAACGCATGAAAAAAAGTCTATGAACAGCAGCAACTAGGGCCCATCACAAGTAGTACGTAAAAACAATAGCGTTATGGATTCTCATCAGAATTGCAATTCGTAAAACAGTCCTAAAAATACCATCACTCCTTTCTCGTAGGGGAAACGTTCACATGCCAAATGTTCGTTCCCGTGCCGGGCCCGTGTCTGAACGACCATCGAATCCAAGAACAGTCCAACACAAGGCGAGGCCGGGCGCGTCTACCGTGACTATGGACTTTGGCCCACCGTGGTTGCATTTGCCAGGATTGCCGGCACAGCCGATTCCTGAGGCCTTAAGTGATGAACAGGGGTCGTTAGCTCAATGGATAACTCGCCACCAATGTGGTATGAGGTGTGGCGTACCCAGCAATACCGAGGCCGTCGTTGGGTGAGTCGTTGGGTACTATATTAGGGCTACCACCTGGGCTCGGGTTCGGCACAGGAGATCCATCTCCGGACGTCAAGCCTTGCGAAGTCCACTGTGAGGAATCAAACAAGGTGCGATGTCAATAATTCGTCGCAGAGCTCATATGGGTTAGCAACTAGCCATGTATTGATTCGATCCACCGCTACCACTCTGGCTAACTGTAGGGGAACGATCATCAGCGGTCAACGTTTGGTATGCCTGTTTTCAAGTGCTACGGACCTCCCAACCACGTTGAGTACGCAACGCCAATCTGGTCCTGATTGACGCCTGTACCGAATGTCGCAGAAGACTGGCCTGAAAAAGTAGCAGGTAAACATCTTTCCAGACAAAAGTGCCGTAGTGTACCATAATAACTTGAACTTACGTTTTCGGCCCTTGGGAGGGGATTTCACAACGGGGCACGTTTCGTTAGCAGGGACGAAAAACGGCAAGTTGTCTTGAGTGACAATCCCAAAAGCGGAGAGCACGATCGGCTTGCCGATGCTAGTATGAAGTGGCAGATCTGAGGTCGGATGCAGCGGCAGTTAAGAGGGGCAACACTCACGTGAGACCAGTGAAGGCTTGTGTGCTGATCCAATTAACAGTATCATTCAATGTTTTATTGAACTGGCGGCTTGGAGCTTGGACATTGGTCGCTGTCCCTTGGACCCCATAATTGACACTGTCTGGGAACAGCTGGAATGTACCAAAGTCGATATCTGGAGCATTCAAAATATCTAGGCTGTCCACACCAAAGGCTCCATTGAACACAGAGAGATCACCGCCGGCGCCCTGCCTCTTCGTCTTTTCTAAAGCAAAACTTTATACGTAATACGGGGTACTAGAGAGGAGCATACATACTAGGTGCCGACCAGAGGCCACGAATCGTCACACCATCACGGGGGTTTGACAAGCGGGACTTAACACGTTTCACGATTTCCCAGGGGGGGGTGAAGCCGTTAACAGTGCGCTTATGAGGACTTCCGGGGGAAGGTGGAGGCGGAGGGGGGAATAACTTGGGGCAATCTGGACAGAGGGATCCATGGACCCTGATGTGAATGGGAATTTAGAGTGCCATCTGAGGGGTAATGAATGAAAGGTACCCCGGAGCAATCAGATGATTACAATCGATAGAGCGGATGAACTTGGCTGTCTCTGCGTGCCACCGGGTGATAGTGTTTGTGTTGCATTGATCCGAAGCGGGAAGGGTCGAAGCGCAGCGGGCGTCATTGGCCAGTTCCCAAGCAATGACGCCTGGCTCATTGACGTAGCGCGAAACTATAAACCGTACATACTTGTAAAATGCTTTCCGGACCTTCTTATTCGTGTAAAATTCGTCATGCGTCTTCCGTACACAAAACTCCTGAACATAGACATCCATACCACCTACGTAGTATCCAATTAACAACAAATGCACATAATTGATCGAGGATTATATACTGACCGTAGAAATTAGAAAGGTAGTTGCGCGGCAAGGCACAAGAGTCGACTGGAGCATTCACAATAGGGTACCAGTTGTTTGTCAAGGAAAAGTACACGTAAATGTTGAACTCTTTGGCGAGCTTAATGACCGTGTCCAGACGCTGGATACCATTTGGGCCGGTATTGAAGGTTGTGTTACCGTCCTTAATGAGCTGTAGCCAACTTCCGGCTTTAGGAATTGTGGTGACATCTATTTGGCCAAAGAGTAAGAAACGAAGAGGCGCGACAGGGCAGTTGTTCGCACCGTTGAACGCCCAAGTCCTCACGACACTGATGCCGGACTTGGACATATTGGCGAGAGTGTTGCGAATATCTTTCTCCGTGTTCAAGTAGGGTAACCAGTATGCGTTAGTTCCAACAAAATTAAAATTCCTGGGTAATAGGTACGGTATTGACGCGGGAAATTTTGAATCAAGCGTCCTCACTCACTTTCCATGAACAGAAAATTCAGTCCCATTGGCGAAACAGTCACGAACTGCGACGACGGCGTGCGTGTGGATAGAGACAAGACAGGAGAGAGGAGCCAGAAGGCAAGGGCTACGGGCAGAGAGAGGAGATACATGCCAGCGCCTGTGAGTGATCAGTATCGATCTGGGCCCACGGAGCAAAAGTAGGTTATTGTCGCCCTGTCTCCTTTTAATGCGTCGGAGTAGCAAGGTTAAGAGGCGGGCGGCCGCGTTCCACAGGGCGAGAACCTGGGAATAGAATGAGCCGAGACTACGCCCATAGTCAATGAAACACAAGTCGATCCGTTCATCATCATCATGGGCACGATGGGCGTGCGAGCGTCTACCAACAAGTGGGCGCGGAGACCTCATGATCTGATTACGTACTGTACTTGGGTACGTATGAAATGCTCGGCACTCGGCACAGCACTAGTCCGGTACTTGTACTTGCGCCCTAACTTCAATTACTGTACGCCGAACCATACACAGATCCTCGACTTAAGTCTCAGAGTTTTTTTCCTCCACCACCTTCCGTTCCATCCACTCACGTCGTTTATTCTAATACGACATTCCGAATCCTTGGCGTCAGAACCAACCTCACTTCAATGTCGACCAAGTCCAAATCAACAATGAGGCTATGAGCAGTGCCAAAAGTAGTGCCTGAATAGATCATCATATTAATAAAACACGCCCAAAAACCCCAAACACCTTCCAATCGAATCATCCCTTTTAAGATGCAACTACAGTACGCCTGTACATAAGGATTAAGGAAAGACCGTCCATGTACCACGCTGCCAGCGCGCGATTTCATTGATTGAATGTGTGATGTGTCAGTGTTCTTGCGCCCACAGACAGTAAGCGAATACTGTATCTTGATCCGTTTTACTAACGCGTCGGGACGTCTCACGCCCACGCCATGTTGGCTCATGCATTCATGGATCCATCCATCACAGCAGCACACAGCTGTCAGCTGCGCCTGACCGATCAAAATACAAACGCCGAAGGCCTCGCTTCGCTGTAGCGGCTGTACTGATATCACCTAGCAATGGCCGACGCAGAAACTGCAATATGTCACTCGGAGATATCTGAAACATGTTAGGAGGCGTATGATACTGTAGGCAAAGTAAGCTATACCTTTCACTGGCTTTCCTCAGTTGCCGATGTCTGTCGTAAATATTGCCAGTCACGTGGTTAAAATGGTGTGTTTTTTACGGGTGTTTTTATCAGAAACAAGCGAGACTTTTCCATCTTCCCAGCAGATCCTGCCGTTACTCTGCCATCAATTCCTTCTCACGTCGTTAATCCTGATAGATCGCCAATCAGAATGCTCGAAGATGGGAGAGCAATCCTGCATGTCGTTGGATCGGCCCTGGCCGGGGAGTATTCAGGCGAGCCACGTCGACGTACGTCCTTTGCACATAAATTCCAACAACTGCTGACATGTGCAATGTGGTCCAAGTGACAATGAACTGGTCCGGACCTTGCCCTGATAAATTTTTGATTTCTACGTGGCCGAAGCCCTAGGCTATAATCCGTTTCGGCACAACAGAGAGGCGTGGATTATACTTGCGCACGTTTGTCGAACATGGCGAGATATCGTATTTGGATCACCATTCTGCCTGAACGTGCGACTTTACTTTTAAGCTCAGAGGTCTGTAATGGTGATGTTGGATACCTGGCCACCCTTTCCCATCGACATATGGGCCGGTAACTTGAACATTCGGAACGTGGATAACATCGTCGAGGCACTCGAACACAACGATCGCATACATAAAATCAAACTCTGGGATTCTTCAATGTCCCACGTGAAACAAGTCTTGGCCGCTATGCGGAAGCCATTTTCGTCGCTGACAGAACTGGCCGTTAATTTCTTCGATGAAAGGGCATCGCTAGTCGTTCCCGATTTGTTCTTGAGTGGATCTGCACCATTTCTGCGCTCACTCAGGTTGAGAAGCGTCCAGTTTCCACTTCCAATATTTCGGAACCTTCTTCAATCTGCCGACCTTGTCGAACTTCGCATTTGGAGGATTCCGAATTCCGGATTCATTTCACCGGAGGACGTGGTTGCTTACCTTTCCGGGTTGAGCAGGCTCACAGGCTCGAAGAATTTGAACTGGGGTTCCGATCTCCCCTTCGTTGGGCAAGTCGACGTCTATCTCGTCGGCACTCTGCCTCCCCGCTCTCACCTCGTTGCAGTTCAAAGGGTCCTGTGAATACTTGGAGCATCTCATAGCTCCGATTGATAGCCCTCTACTCGACAACTTGGATGTATCCTTTCCCATCAGCTGATATTGGACACTTCACAACTCGCCCAATTCGTCGATCGCACACCGAGGCTGAAGGCACTCCGTGAATTACGCATATTCTTTGACGGTTCGGTTTTTGTCTCACTCCCATGCACACGTCTCAGAGGGCTCCACTTCGGAATCACACACACGCTGCCCGATCAATTCCCGCGTATGGTGCAGCTCTGTACCTCGTCCTTTCTTCGGACCCTCATTCCCATGAAGAAACACCTCTACATCCTCGACAGTGATACTTCGTCTTCGTATTGGCTACCCGGCGTCGAAAGCAGCCAATGGCTGAACCTTTTGCATCCATTTACTGACGTGGAGGATCTCTACCTATCGCAGGAATTTTCACCACATATTGTGCCCACCATGCATGGGATCAATGGGGAAGGGATGACGGAAATGTTACCTACCTCTCTGCAGAATCTTTTCACGGAAAGGCTATCGCCACCGGGATCTATCGAGGAAGCCATCGAACAACTTACCGCGCTAAACCTCGCCAGTCGCCCTATAGCAGTTTCACGGATGGGACAGAGTACGTGACCCGTGGTGGCAGCACGAAGATCGATAAGTGCTCTCTGGTTTCCTTCCATTTACGTTTGGCCTGATCTACTTAACACCTACGATTCGTCTTAAATCCATCATTTGGTTCCTGAGACATCAGTCGCAGTATTTTTCTTATCATCACTCTGATCAGACTCCGTTACTTTATGTACATAATTCGTTCAGTGCTACTGTTCATAAGGCAGCAGACCACAAGGTACATGTTAATGGGGTTAATATCATTACGTTAAATGGAGAGCAATAGATATCCGAGTTCAACTGTCCAAGTAAGCTGTTAGCCATGCTCGGCGGAGGCACTTCTAGATCTTTACTTTAGGGTTAGGGGCACTGATAAGAAGGCTTGCTCTTATTTGTGCTTCGCAAACAATACGGATGCTTCATGCTAAAAGGGGTATGCTATCTCGAAATTGACAACTTGAGATGCTGTTCACGTAACAAAATAACTGAGAAGTGAGAACTTAAAATTCAAATAGGCCTTGTTCAAAAGCGTCTTGTCGTTCATTTCTCCAGTTACCCCGCCATTCTCTGCCATCATTTCCTTGCTGCCCCCGCCTATAGGCCATCGATCCAGATAGATTGCCGTTTGAGGGCTCGTGGTAATGGAAGATAGCCATGCGTCTTGCTGTACTGGGAGGAATCTAGTCGAGCCGGGTCAAAGTACGTTGTTTCCATGGCATGCTCCAACAACTGCTGACTGGTACCGGCGTGATCATGTAGGCAAGATGACAATTGACATGGTTCCCGACGTGGCCCTTCTAGAAAGTTTTGACTTCTATGTTGCCGCGGCTCAAGCCTCGGACCACCTCACCTATAATGGAGAGACGTGGATTACGCTGGTGCACGTGTGTCGAAAATGGCGAGACATCGTCTTTGCGTCACCACGTCGCCTCAATCTGCGACTTCTCGTCACACGCATGAGTTCTGTGGAATTAATGCTGGATACCTGGCCACCCTTGCTCATCGACATATGGGGCTTCGGACCTTGAAGTCGGGGCATGGATACTATCATTGCGGCACTCGAGCACGACGATCGCATACGTCAAATCGAACTCTTCCATTCTTCAAGTTTTCGCATGGAACAGGCATTAGCGGCTATGCGGAAGCCATTCCCAGAGCTGATAAATATATGGTTACGTTGAATGGGGATTATCAGTAGAGGTTATTGTCGACTACATGCCGAAGAGGCTGGCTCTGCTGCTCGATGATCAACAGTTCAGTCACCTGCGCTCTTGGCATGGCTGTATCGTCTTGAATGCTGGCTGCTGTTCGAGGCAGAAAAGGGTTGTTGGGTGAAACACACCGCTGTAATCATCCACCAAACTATTTATCCATCTGGAATTACAGCGCATAGTTCGGCCCCAAATACTGGATGTATTGAGTCTGTGAGCTTGCACCGAGAAACAATGGTTCCATGGGGAAAGACTCAGACGAGGTGATATGCATCATGCATGTCATTCGTTTTTCCGAGTCTTTCCTGGTTTGAATAGCTACGATAAGATGTAGCAGCTCCCTACTAAATAGTACTAATATGCCAAAACAACCCAGTCAGCGTTAGTTTTGGTGATCATGGGACTAAGTGAACCTCAAGACATAGAACCCACAGCAATAACCCATCGATGTGTCTTTACCCCGTCTTTCCCTTCTAAAAATGTATGAGTTCAGTTTTCGACATATTAATTCTTCGACTTCCGGCGTGCGTGAAGGCCCGGAGTTTGTTCTTGTTTGTGCTTCGCAAACAAATACGGGGTCAATCTGCAGTGACCCCGCTTCCGCTCCGTCACTCTCTGGATTTCCAGCCCAAAGGGCATCCTCCTCGAAAACGACGAGATGGGGTTGGGTGTAACGAAATAACCGAGAACTTGAAAGCCAAATAACCTTGTTCAAAAGCGTCTTGTCGTCCGTTCTCCCCAGGTTTCCCCGCCATTCACTGCCATCATTTCCTTGCTGCCCCCGGCCTTGGCAATCGATCCGGATAGATTGCTGTTTGGAGGGCTCGTGGTAATGAAAGAGAGTCATGCATGTTGCTGTACTGGGAGGAATCCGGTCAAGCCGGGTCGAAGTACGTCCTTTCCACGAAATACTCCAACAACTGCTGACCGGTGTGATGTAGGCCAGGTGACAATCGACATGCTCCCCGACCTTGCCCTTCTAGAAATTTTTGACTTCTATACGGCTGCGGCTCAAGCCTCGGACCCCATTCATAATAGAGAGACGTGGATTGCGCTGGTGCACGTGTGTCGAAAATGGCGAGACATCGTCTTTGCCTCACCACGTCGCCTCAATCTGCGACTTCTCGTCACACCCATGAGGTCTCTGAGGACAATGCTGGATACCTGGCCACCCTTGCTCATCGACATATGGGGCTTCAAATTCGGCATTTTTGGCATGGTTACTATCATTGCGGCACTCGAGCACGACGATCGCATACGTCAAATCGAACTCATCAATTCTGTGAGTTTTTGCATGGAACAGGTCTTAGCGGCTATGCGGAAGCCATTCCCAGAGCTGACAGATCTGACCCTTAAATTTTTCCACGATGGAATGAGTCGGATCACTTACCCGGTCATTCCTGATTCGTTCTTGGGCGAATCTGCACCCCGTCTGCAATCACTCCGATTGATACGCATCCCATTTCCAGTTCCGGCATTACAAAAACTTTTTTTGTCTGCCACTGGCCTTGTCAAAATTCACATCTGGAAATTTCCGGATTCCTGGTACATTTCACCCGAAGAAATGGTCATCTGCCTTTCAACTCTGATCAGGCTCGAAGAACTTGGATTGGGGTTTGAATCCCCTCGTAACTTGGGAAGCCGACGTCTCCCTCCGTCAGCACGCTGTGTCCTCCCCTCTCTCACCTCGTTGCGATTCAAGGGGGTCTACGAATACATGGAGGAGCTCATGGCCCGGATAGACGCTCCTCAACTCGACAACCTGAAGTTATTCCTCTTCTATCAACAAGAATTGGACACTCCCGAACTCGCCCAATTCGTCGGCCGCACACCGCGGTTCAAGGCACTCAATGAATCACATGTCTTCTTTGACCAACGGGCATTTTTGTCTCACTTCCATTGACACTTCGTAGAGGGATCCAATTCGGACTCATAGGCGGCCCGCCAGGTCAGCTTTCGTCCCTGGTGAAGCTCTGTACCTTGTCCTTCCTTCGAACCCTCATTCCCATCGTGAAACACCTCTATATCCTCGAGAACAGGTCGCCGCTTTTGTACAATTTACTAGATGGCATCGACTCGGATGACAACCAATGGCTGGAACTTCTACATCCATTTACCGCTGTAAAGGATCTTTACTTATCAAAGGGATTTGCGCCATATATTGCGCCCGCTCTGCATGGGTCTGTTGGAGAAGGAACGACGGAAGTGTTACCCGCCCTGCTGAATCTTTTCTTGGAAAGGCTACCGTCACCGGGACCTTTCGAGGAAAAAACCTTCAGACAGTTCGTTGCCGCGCGTCAGCTCTTCAGTCACCATCACCAGATAGCCATTTCTTACTGGGACGGAGAATTTGATGAGTGGTTAGAGCGCGAAGATGCCTTCTAGTCTCTATCTCATTTACCGTTGGCGTCGTCAACTTACCACTTACGATTCTTATTATTTCGGCTCCCGAGACATTGGTCGCTGTATTTTTCTTAACATCGACGTGATCAGACTCGTTTGTATGATTATTACGTTTATCATGGCATGGATATCAATAGAGGTCATTGACATGACGGTATTGTCTTGAATGCTGGCTGCTGTTCGGGGAGGAGCATGGCTCATCGTTGAACATCCTAGCATGATAGAACTTGACACGGATAATGCCATGTCGCTTGCGTGCGGCCATGCAATAGTTTCCCTAGTAAGGTCCAATGGCGCTTGCAATACAGTACTAGTCCGGATCATGTTTGAGGAATTATTATAAGTAAATTCTGTAATTTTGCTTTGGCCGACGCAAATGATTTTCCCTCCGAACTCATCTACCCCCAAGGGCCCCAACTATCCGTCCGTCCGTCCATCCAGCACTACTCGAGTATGATACAACCAATTGTCATCAGCCGTCGATCATGTGAGCAAGAAAATGACTGGCGATGCACATATATGGCACTCCAAATGATCCATCTCACTTGGACGAGGGTTACTACGAGGCTCGGCGCAATTCATTCGCTTGTGCCCTGATTCCCCTGACTAGCACTGTAAAGAGCATCTGGAAACTTGAAGGGAAAGAATGAACTGTCCAGTCCAGCAAGCGAGAAGGGCAGTCAAACGTATTTCATTGAGTAATTCGCACAATTGAATGTGGGTATCGAGGCAGTCCCACGGGCTATTTTAAGTAACCAAGGATAAAAATAAGTGTGCAACAAAAGTAAGTGCTTGAGCTGGCAACTGGCAGGGTCCAACATAAGTCCGACATATCGTCATTGAAAAGTAGTACGTAAGTTGTGGCGTTCAAGGATATTTAAGAAAAAATCACATCACTTCCGTAAGGGAAGCATTTAAAAGTAATGTGTCCGTGCGGAAGATCTGAAGGGCCATCGAATCCAAGAACAGTCCAACACAAGGCGAGACGTGTCTACTGTGAACTTTGCTGCAGGATTTGCGGCACATTAGCTTCGTCATGCCTAAAGTGATGGACAGGGATTGTTAGCTCAATGGATAACTCGTCGCCAATATGGTATGAGGTGTGACGTACCCAGCAATACCACAGCCGTCGTTGGGTGACATATTAGGGTATCCACCTGGGTTCCGGATCGGCACAGGGGTTCCTTCTCCGGGCACCAAGTTTTGTGAAGTCCACTGTGAAGAACCAAACAAGGTACGATGTCAATAATTCGTCGCGGAGCTCGTTAGGTCAACCACTGGCCATGTATTGATTCGATCCACCGCAACCACCCTGGGTACTGTTACTAACTGTAGGGGCACGATCATTAGTAGCGGTCGACTCGGACGTTCGGTGTGCCTTGTTTTCAAGTGCTACAGACCTTGCAACCACGTTGAGTACGCAGTGTTAATCTGGTCCTGATTGACACCTGTGCCGAATGTCTCGGAATCCGAGTTCTGGCCTGAAAAAGCAGCAGGTAACCTTTTTCCGGACAAAAGTGCTGTAGTGTACCCATAACTTGAACGTACGTTTTCGGCCCTTGGGGTTGGGAGGGGATTTCACAACGGGGGACGTTTCGCTAACAGGGACGAAATACTGCAGGTTGTCTTGAGTGATAATACCAAAGGCGGAGAGCACCACCGGCTTGCCGATGCTATGAAATGGGAGATCTGGAGTCGGATGCAGCGGCAATTAAGAGGGGAAACACCCACGTGCGAGCAGAGTATATTTGTGCGTTGATCCAATCAACAGTATATTCAATATTTTACCGAACTGGCGACTTGGAGGTTGGACATCACTCGCTGTCCCTTGCGCCCCATAATTGACAAGGTCCGGGAACAGCTGGAATGTACCAAAGTCGATATCTGGAGCATTCAAAATATCTTGGCTGTCCACACCAAAAGCTCCATTGTACACAGAGAGATCGCCGCCGCCGCCCTGCCTCTTCGTTTTGCTAAAGCAAAACTTAATACGTAATACGGGGTACTAGAGGAGCATACATACAAGGTGCCGACCAGAGGCCGCGAATGGTCATACCATCACGGGGGCTTGACAAACGGGACTTGACACGTTTCACGATTTCCCAGGGGGGATGAAGCCGTTAGCAGTGCGCTTACGAGGACTTCCGGGGGTAGGGGAATATTTCGGTGGAGGCGGAGGGGGGAATAACTTGGGGCAATTTGGACAGAGGGACCCAGAGACCCTGATGTGAGTGTAAATTTAAGAGTGTCATCCAAGAATAAATAAATAAAAGGTACCCCGAAGCAATCAGGTGATTGCAATCGATAGAGCGGATGAACTTGGCCGTCTCTGCGTGCCACCGGGTTAGGGTGTTTGTGTTGCATTGATCCGAAGATGGAAGGGTCGAGGCACATTCAGCATCATTGGCCAATTCCCAAGCAATGATGCCTGGCTCATTGGCGTAGCGAGAAACGATGAACCGCACATACTTGTAAAATGCTTTCCGGATGTTCTTGTTAGTGTAGAATTCGTCATGCGTCTTCTTTGCACCAAACTCCTGAACATAAACATCCATACCGCCTATGCAGTATCCAATTAACAACAAATGCACATAATTGATCAAGGATCAGATACCGACCGTAGTAATTAGAAAGGTAGTTGCGCGGCAAGGCAGAAGAGTCGTTTGCGGCATTCACAATAGGGAACCAGTTGTTTGTCAAGGAAAAGTACACGTAAATGTTGTACTCTTTGGCGAGCTCAATGACCTTGTCCAGACGCTGGATACCATTTGGGCCGGTATTGAAGGTTGTATTGCCGTCCTTAATGAGGTGTAGCCAACTGCCGCTATCAGGAATTGTGGGGACATCTATTGATCAAAGGGTAAAAACGAAGAGGGCGACAGGCAGTTGTTCGCACCGTTGAACGCCCAAGTCCTCACGACACTGATGCCGGACTTGGACATATTGGCGAGAGTGTTGCGAATATCGTCATCCGAGTTCAAGAAGGGTAACCAATATGCGTTAGTTCCACAAAAGTGAAATCCCTGGTCACAGGTACGGTATTGACGCAAGAAGTTTTTGAATCAAGCGTGCTCACTCACTTCCGTGAGCAGAAAAACCAGTCCCACTGGCAGAAACAGTCACAAACTGCGACGACGACGACGACGACGACCCGCCGCGGCCCCTAGGTGAAGCGCGTGTGGATAGAGTCAAGACTGGAGAGAGGAGAGAAAAGAGCACAAAGGCAAGGGCAACGGGCAAAGGGAGGGGATACATTTCAGCACCTGGGAGTGACCACTGGCAGTATCGATCTGAACCCACAGAGTAAAACTGTAAAACTAGGCTCCTTTTATTGCAATACGTTGGCGCAGGTAGGTCAAGAGGCGGGCGTTCCACAGGGCGAGAACCTGGGAATCGAAGGAACCAGACTGCACCCATGAGTTGTTCACAACCCGTTGTGGTAATGAAGCACAGGTCGATCATCATATGTGATGGGCGCGCGGGCGTCTGCCAACAAGCACCTCATGATGGTCACTTCATGGTCTCATTACGTAATGTACTGGGTACGATCTTGCCATAGTACTGGTACTGTACGTACATGTACTACTTGCACCCTAATTTGCGTCGAACCCTTGGTCGAACCATGCGCAGATCCTCGACTTGAGTCTTAGAGTTTTTCCTCCACCACCTTCCGTCACTCACGTCGGTATTCTAACCTGACATTCCCTTGGCTTCACTGGCAGAAACCAACCTCAATGATCCGATGTTTGAGTCGATCAAATCCAATGACTTCCACTCCAATCAACAGTGAGGCTATGAGTACTGTACTGCCTGAATAGACCATCACACGTCAAAACCTTCCGATCGAATCATCGCTTTTGTGTACGTGGAAACGCCGTCTTAGGGCCCCTTACAGCAACGCGGGATTTGGGTCTAGGACTTGGGATTTGGAACTTGATGTTGCCTCGGGGATCTCGGGAAGTGACTAGTGACTAGTAGTGTGACAGCGGTGTCCGATATTACATAACATAATATGAGTTTATTTTCAGCGTTAGACAGAGCGCTATGCGTGAAAACTTTTTTTAGCCCACGTTGGCCCCATTCCTGTTCCCCACCCTTCTCCACCATGTCTGATAAAGAGAGCCATCAACAGGACAGCCAACTTCAACCGCAAAACACGACGAGCAGGTGGTACTGCCAACAGGCCCAGTGTTCTGCAGGACATCACACACCTTGTGACTGTCTGGCAAACATCGAAAATAAACTCATATTATGCTATGTAACATCGGACACCGTTGTCACATTAGTCACATCCCGAGATCCCTGAAGCAACCCCAAATTCCAAATTCCAAGTCCTAGACCCAAATCCCGCAAGGGGCCTACAGACCACGCTGTCAGCGCGAGACTTTCTTGATCGAACGGGTCAGCGGGGTTCTTCACCGTTCTTGCGCCACAGACAGTAAATGATACCTTGATCCGTTGTGTTGACTCGTAGGGACGAATGCGCCCACTTCATGTTATATCACGTAGCAATGGCCGATGCAGAAATGGCAACACGTCACTCGGAGACATCTGGAACATGTTAGGAGGACGCATGATACCGGACGTACAGAAGTTAGCTATAGTACCTTTCAGTTGCCGATGTCTGGGAATCGGGATATATCCAACGCACCGTTCTACTGAAGATACTCGGCCGTCGTCAGAAACACATTTACAACATTGAATATTAGTGGTCGCGATCAGTGGGGAAAGGGTTTGGAGGTCATGTTGGAGGTAGACTCAGTCTTGGCGCCTGGGAACGAGTCGAGAGTGGTTAGCGAGAGGGCTCGTAATGTGACTGGGTGCTGTGCTACGAACGAGGTGTGCTGAGTGATGTTGCCGGGTGCAGGGGCCGGCGCGGAGTGCCGTCGGGCGAAACCTGTGGGTCCAGCTGGAGAGGTGAGCTGCGGATCCCGGGGTGGAAGGAGTTCAAATGACGCACGAGTGCACCTCGAAGGCCCGAGATGGAAGGAGTTTGGGCTCGTCTACTGTGACCATCTGGAGCTGACTGATCTGTTGCTGTGTGCAGTCTCATCGTTTGGACGGCTCGTTGACTCCGTTGCCAGGCCCGTGCTGTAGGGCTGGTAGCGTCCGGATTCCAGTCTGCTTTGCGATGACTTATTTTGGCTTGGGCTGGGCCCTCGGGCCAGCGTTGCTGCCATTTCGTCTAGCGTCTAGCCTTTTGATCAGCTGATTTGTGGGCAGCTTAGGTGCGGACCGTGCGGGTGCGTCATGTAATGATGGAAAGATGAAGTGATCGTGCAAAGAGGGGGAGGGGGTGTGGGTGATGTGTACGATGCGTAGATGGTGGGACGTGGTCGGAGATTTGTGGATGCATGGCGTGGGGTACAGGGTACGTGGCATGTGCAACCTGGTGGGTGATGAGGAGTGAGCGGGTGGGCTGCATGATGTGTGTGATGGGGGGGTGACATTCTTGTGGATAAACAAGTCCTTCGCCTTCTTCTTGAAGTCGGCTAGCTTTCAGTGCCAGCCCTCGGATGCACGTGCTTGGTACCAGACTAAAGCTTGTTTGCCCTCTGGGGTGTCGTTATAGGAATGGGCCGGATGGCTGTCGAGGTTGATGAAAAACGAGACAAGGGCATCCATGCCAGTGTGGGTTTTGCCACATCCTGTTTCAATGATGTGGCTTAGGTAGTATGTAATTACAGAGGGAGATCTGAGTATGTGCGAAGAGCCGCTGCTGGGCGGCGGAAGTGGGATGTCGCGCTCCTTCTAGGACCACACTCCAAACTCCGACGATACGCGTCTGCGCTTGGACCACCCAACTTGGCGTTGAACCATATGCAGAATACTCGATACTCGACTTGAGTCTAGAGCTTTTCCTCCACATTACAGTACTCACGTCGGCATTCTAACCTGACATTCCCTTGGCCTAACCAACCTCAATGATCCGATGTCGATCAAGTCCGATCAACAATGAGGCTATGAGTAGTGCCTGAATGTATCATCACATTAAAAACACGCCCAAACAGCCCAAACACCTTCCGATCGGATCATCCCTTTTAAGATGCAACTACAGTACGCCGGTACATAAGGAAACGCCGTCCATACACCACGCTGTCAGCGCGAGACTTTCTTGATTGAACGGGTCAGCGGGGTTCTTCACCATTCTTCAAGTTGCGCATGGACAGTAAATGATATTAATGATACCTTGATCCGTCGTGCTGACGCGTAGGGACGAATGCGCCCACTTCATGCTATATCACGTAGCAATGGCCGATGCAGAAATGGCAACACGTCACTCGGAGACATCTGGAACATGTTAAAAGGACGTATGATACCGGACGTACAGAAGTTAGCTATATAAGTACCTTTCAGTTGCCGATGTCTGTGAATCGGAATAGATCCAACACACCGTTTCTACTGAAGATAGTCAGAAACACATTTACGACATTGAATATTAGTGGTCGCAATCGATGGAAAAAAAGGGTTTGGAAGTCTTGTCGGAGGTAGACTCAGAACTCGCACTCGGCGGAAGAAAAAAATGAACGTAGCACTATCATGCGGGGTAATAAGGACGTTTATTAAACCAGAAATGGCAGACGAGGAGTGAAACCAACGCACGAATGCGAGAGCCGGGAGGACTCGGAGGTGACGCGGTGACGAGTCGAGAACGACGTTTTTTTTTTCCCTGAACCGATGTTTTACTGTAAACTTTTTTTTAAATGTCGAAGGAAAGCCGCGACAACGAAGAGAGCCTTACAATAATTTCATTCAATTTCAGAGACGACGAAGATTTTTTTTTTCATTTGTTCGATCGAAGAAAGAGCGTTCGAGTCCATTCGGCTCTCTCCGGTGGACGGTGGGACAACGTATACCGGTGACCGTCTCTCTGCGAATCGATATTGGAAGATCAGAAAACGCTCTAAAGTCATCTGCGACAGCCTAGCTTTGTCAATTATGACACGAGGATTACAGTAAAAGTACCACGCACGAATTACAAGGCGACCTGCTCAATATACTGTTTTTCTGCCAATCGCCTCGCTTTTGAGATCGAAGAACGGCGCGAGATTTCGACCCATTTCTTGAGTGAATTGTGCAGTCACAAGGCCACACACTTTACGCGACGCGACACGACATGATGTCGGCCGACATCGGCCCGACCGCTGCGGCGCTCGACATCTCACAACAAGCTGAGATGGTGCCAAAGCCAAGCTCTCCTCTTCTGTCCACATATCGCCTAGTCTCGTCGTCTTCATATCACAGTATTCCCGCTAGTATTCCGACACCAAGTTCCCTCATGTCCCGCGGTCGCGTCGACGTCGACGCCCTCGGTCCTCGAGCACAAGCAACGGAAATGACATCTCACTCTCATCAACCCACGACAGTGACGAAGATCGAAACTTGCGGCCTTTCAGAGCACCAGCTTGACTCTTCGCCTGAGCCCCTCCAGCCACAACCTATAGTACCTGTCTCACGAGATTGAGCGACCCTGTGCCAATTCTGCAAGACCCGGACTTACGCGTGTTCCACGCTTCAAGCTTCAAGCTCCAAGTCCGAGTGAAAACAGACCACTTGTTACATATTCATCCTTGCCGCCAACCCCAATACCCTCGTCTCCGCCTCATTCTACATCGAACGCAGAGCGGTACAGATTACCACAAAAACAATCTCATGTCTACACACCTCCATTTTCATTACTTGTGGGGCTTTGACTCCCATCACTGGCACGAATTAAAGTGGGATCGCGTGAGTAGCCTTCTCTCTATTCCAGTTGCGGTAGAGAAGGTCATTCAATGGCCATTGGAGCCCTCCGTCTCAAAGTGTACAGTACACTTAACCATCTCGAAAGATCGTATTATTTCGGTTCATACTCTGCGTTGACTTGTTCCTGTACAAATTTATGGTACAACCTATACGTTTCACCCTTGTTGAAATGTAATATTTTCTGTTGTAATTGTAATCATCAACCCACTGTTACGGATTGTCTCACACCAAACTCAACAGAATCCCATTCTACAGACGAATGACAGTTACACACGCCAGTGCAAGATCCTTCCAAGCTATGCTTTTTCTAAGGGCTAAAAATCAAACCACCAGTCAGATGGCGCGTTCAAGTCATAAAAGGATTCAGTCGAACCTCGATCTACCCGCGCCATGTTCCCAGAGTAAATCCGCAATCTCTCCATGTCCACGTGCCAGCGATTGTTGGTATGGTGTTCGACCCGAGGCACTCATTGCATGTATGTCCGCGCCACGTTCAAGTAACAGTTTCACGATCTCGAGGTATCCATTGGCTGCCGAGATGTGCATCGGAGTCCAATAGTCCAGCTGCCTTGCGTTCATGTTTGCGCCGTGATCGAGAAGGACCGCGAGACCTCGAGGTGTCCATATCGAGATGACGCATGCAGTGGGGTCCAGCCCCACCTATCACGTGAATCCACCTCCGCGCCCCGCTCGATGAACAGGCACACGACATCGACGTTCCCCTTGGCCGCAGCTTTCTCTAACGGAGTCTCGTCATTTGCATCGCGTACGTTGATATCCACTCCCCGTTCGAGCAAAGACTTCACAATGTTAATCTTCCCCTCTTCCGCGGCAGCGAGTAACGAAAGCTTTGCTTCGTCATCGTCATCCGTGCCGTACTCAAGTGTGTCCAATGTCATGGATCGCAACTTGTTTCGAATTTCTGCATTCGCTTTGTACTCGGAAATAAACTTCGCGACCTCAGCTTGCCCATTCTCCGATGCCAACTCGGCTGCACTTCTACCGGCTTTGTTAAGCACGTCGACATCAGCCCCCAGCTGAAGCAACAGCTTTACAACTCCGAGATGCCCACATCGCGATGCGGCATGCAATACAGTCCAGCCGTCGCTGTCCACGCATGCACAGCCGCTCCGTGGTCGATCAGAAGACAGACGATCGCGGATTCCCATTCGTTACTGCTCGATAAAGTGGAGTTTCTTGCTTGTCGTTGGGTACGTCGATTCTTGTGCCACGCTGGACCAGCAACTCGGTAACCTTGAGGTGGCCATTGGCCGATGCTAGATGTAAGGGGCTCGAGAGGTCATTGCCCTGATGTTCGGATCAACCGCATGGTCTAGCAACAAGCGTGCCATGTCAAGGTGTCCATATTGTGAGGCGAGGTGCAATGGAGCCTAGCTCTGATTGTCCCGCACATTCAGGTCGGCCCCTCGGTGGATGAGGAAGCGCGCAACTTCAACTTTACCGTTACTTGACGCCAATGCTAACGGAGTCTGCAGGGCATCGTTCCGAACGTCGACAGGAGTGCCAGTGTTGATGATCAGTTGGACGACGTCGAGGTGTCCGCTATACGATGCGGCGTGCAGAGGATTCCAATTATTGTTGTCTCCAATATTGATACTTGCACCTTGATCGATCAGGAAGCGTACAACATCGAGCTTCCCGTTGCTAGATGCCCGGTACAACGACGTCCGTCCACACCCGTTCCGAATGTCGACATCGATGCCACACTCTAGCAAGAACTTCGTGACGCGGAGATGCCCTTGCCACGCCGCGTTGTGGAATGGAGTGTTGCCTTCCTTATCCGGGCAGACACGGCTGCGCCCTTCTCGATCAGGAAGCGTGCTATATCGAGGTACCCAAAATAAGATGCCAAGGCCAAGGGAGTTGACTGCCTGTCATTCCGGCTGTCAACATTTGCGCCACGATCGATCAGCAACTTCACGATGTCGAAGTGGCCGCTGCTTGACGCATGATGCAGCGCAGTCAAGCGATCTTCTCCGTGTGCATTCACATCGGCGCCGCGGTCTATCAAGAGCCGTGCGAGCTCAAGGTATCCATACCGAGACGCTTGATGCAGAGGAGTCCAGCGATTTTCTTCCTGTGCGTTCACATCGGAGCCGGAGTCTAGCAATAGCCGTGCGACGTCAACATGTCCCCATCGTGACGCAGCGTGTAACGGAATGAAGCCGATCTCGTCTCGGGAATCGATGTCAGAGCCACGATCTATAAAGAACTGTGCCATGTCATACTTCCCATTATGACAGGAGACTTCCAACGGTGTCTCTTGGTAATTATTCCGAGCATCGAGTCTTGCACTTGATCCAAGTAGCAGTTCCGCAATCTCTCGATACCCAGATTGCGCTGCCGCGTGCAGCGGGGCACGGCCTTCATCGTCGGAGGCATTCACATCTGCGCCAGAATTCACGAGCAGACGCGCGATCTCGTGTGATGATTTCTCCATGAGACCTGTCCGCCCTGTGACACTCTATGAAGTGGAACCCTGTCGAGATGGTCACGGGAGTCGGGATCGGCACCATTTCTAAGGAGAAGGATGCGACTTCTGAATGTCCCTTGACTGAGGCCGCATGTAATGGGTAGTGTGAGAACCGCCCTCGCTATTGACATCCTCTGAATGGGCAGCGATCAGGTGCTCTGTGAGACCAACGAAACCGCACAGAGAGGCATAATAAAGTGGCCCAGCCTCAGGCTGCGTCGGATGCACCGTGGCATGCGCTCCGTCCAATAACGGTCAATGTCGTATAGCCACACCCATGCCGCGAAATGTGGTTGTCCGGGATCAAATAAACGCTCCATGACCTCCTCGATCTGTGATGATACGTCTATAAACTGGGCATGATCGACCCAGTGCCGAGCGGCATATGGGGCGAGGGGAGAGTGAGAAATCGTCTCTCTGTCGATTTCGTCGTCGAGGTCGAGGAGGACGCTGAGGCTAATGTGTGCAAGGCTGGTATGTGCCGGTTCGGGGAGAATGTGATAGTATGAAAGACGATCTTCGGCTGTCGCGAGTCGCTCCGATGTCAGTACTCCTTGACGGAGAAGTGAGAGAATTGTACGACTTGATGGCCTCCCCTGTCGACGAAGGCGATGAGACTCGAACACACGGACATAATCGTTTCTTCTGCGTATGCTGGACGCCAATCTGTGTTAAATGTGGGGAGCGCTTCCTCATCGAACTGAATTGCAAGAATCTCGGCAGTTCTTCGACACGAAGAGGGCGAATAGAACTATGAGACATTGGAAAAGCCGTTGGGCATATTCGCGTTTCTCTTCATCAATACCCAGCAAAGTACGGCTGTAAGTTTCGTCCAACGTCTTCGGCAAGTCGTTCAAGACCTTCCGAATACTCGGAGGAAGAGTGCGACGCAGCCTGTCAACCTGGCAGACCACCCAGCGAAACCTGCCAGAACATGTGAGCGTTCATTTTGAAGCAAAAGACAAGTGACGAGACATGTGATCACTTACATGCCATCCGCTTTGCCAGATAGCGTTTCGACAACAAGTTGCTTGTCCTCCTCGTTCCATCTCTGCATCCCGCGTCAGAACGGACGATAAATTGATGTATTCAACAATGTCTTTCTTTTGCCCAATCTCGTCATGAAGAGAGATCTTGAGAGTCGTCAATGGCTCGAGCACCAATCGGATATCCATCTCCGGCCTACTCGCCACACATAGATTAACATTCAGAAGTTTCAAACTGACAATCTCTTTGACAAACTTCAGAACATCCTCGCGAGCGGATGGCGTTCCCGCGGAATTGGGGCATTCGTCAAGAGCGTCGACAATGATATAAATTCGACCTTGTCCTGGCAGACTCAGCATGTCCGCCAAACATTTTTTCAGCGCACCAATGTCGGGTTTCCGCGTGCCGCGACTGCTGTCTGAATATAACTTGGAGAGGACATTGCAACAAGAATCCGATTCGGTAGAAAGCTGCGAAACGAGGGAGGAAAGTAGGCCATAGCAGTCTTGCTTTTTGACATCCCGGAAATCAAAGTAATAGTAGGCCATCGTAGCCAATCCCGCTGCATGCATGCGCATTATGTCATGAATAATCGCAGATCTAATAGGTCCTATTAATGACCTCGAACAATCCAATAAAGTTATGACTTACAGAAGTGTGCTCTTTCCCGCGCCCGCTGTACGATCAATAAGTCATCGATGTAAGGCACACATCGGTAGTTCCAAAGACCTACGCTTTCCATGAATCCACAACAGTGACCCCTTCGCCTTCCATTCCGTTAACGCACTGCTCTCGAAGAACCATTCTGTAGTTCCTTCATGTCGTAATTTCGAAACGAAGTTCTGATTCGTCGACGGATCGGGGGAGATAGCCAATGTTGAACTACAGAATACTACTGTTGGCCTCGGCAACGAAAGGGGGGCAGAAACAACAAACTTTTCATCTTGTTCGTTTCGTTTGACCCATGGTGGACGATACCCAAGGTCTGTGCAACAGCCGACAGTCCTTCGTCCTTCGTCAACCGATCCAATCTCTCCAGGGCAGCCTGTATTTTGCCCTTCCGTTTCCCGAACAACTTCCTAACGAATTTCTCTGCGACACATTGAGCATAACCAACGTACATCTGATCGGAGCACCGTGCACTCACTGAACCGCCCCTGCCTGATTTGTTTTGCAGTCAAGGCAAGTACAGAAAGTAACTCAACCATTATTTTGATGATAGGATCTATCATCACCGGAATAGGCGGGATTGTCGTATAGACCTCCAGACGCTTGAGGAAATTTCCCAAGCACTCGAAGAGGTCCAGGAGGGCATCGTAACTTGACGTGACCCCACTGGCCGCCTGGAAAACTCATATATGACGAGGGAACTGGTTAAAGAGCGCGTTAAAGGGACGAACAGAGAGGAGGACATCAATCCCAACGAACAATGCCTTTGCTGGTGGGAAGGGAACCTGACGAGATCACGTTAGAAGAGTTACCAGATGGAATGTGTGACTTACCAGGCTGACCGCCTCGCCTAGAATTCCTGAGAACGCCTGGATAGTATTCACTGCCGGTCTGAGGCAGCTGATTAACGTCCGATTTCCTTCCCGATAGTCCTTGAATTCTTTCTCTCGCTCTTGGAGCAGTTCTAGGATAGCCCCGGGGGAATTTGCACGTTCGATAGCAGCAGCGAAGGGATTCTTGGAAGGGTCTATTCCAGTTATCTTTGCATAGTCAAGCAAAGCATCGGTGATTAATTTGATGTTGGATGTGGTGGATGATGTGGATGTTGCTTGCACAGTCGAGGACATGGAGGCCATGGGTCGTTCGTGATCTTTGGTTCAGAGGGGATGGGGGGATGGGGGTACAAGGGTACAAGAACCGAAATGATGGCACTGTCTTCGGGTGCAGGCGGCGCAAGGCTGTGCAGACCGCACAAGGTGAGCGATGCGGTGACGGTGAAGGATTACGGCATTACTGTATTTGTTCCAGCCAGGCCCAGGCTTCACCAACCCACGCTGAAGCGCCGAGCAGGATCACAGCTACGGTACTCGAGTATTGTAGGAGTGGCTAAAACAGCCATCAATCATATGTAATTGCGATTTCACATTATCGACAAAAAACCCGCTTTGAACTGTAGTCAATTGAGAGGTTTGGATTCAGTTGGCATACATATAATATGGACCGATGTTAGCGGTGTATGCTCGCTTCGTTAGCTATCTGGAGAGTGTGATATATTGTACTCTAGGGCATGAGTGCATGAGGATTGAGCGCAACCAAACCAAATTCCAAATTCTCACCAATCCGTCGGGCCGACAGAGCCGCCGTCCAGTGTCGCTTGAGTCAGATCTGTAGGCCCAGTCTTCTAATCTCATCTGCACAATTTTTCCACCCAGCACCCTTTAAGTCGATAATTGCAACGCTCGCTCTACGAGCGAACGAATGTCTCGTCTATCGGCCTAATATCAAGGATGAGGGGTAATGCGAGCCACTGGGTGTGCACGTGGTATAAGCGCCGTGAACCTGGCACGTCGCACGTGACATAGACGTTTGTGTGGACTCAACTGAGTCCAACTCCTTTGCCGCTGGCTTAGAGTTCCATTCCATTCCATCGCACTGTCGCACTGCATCATACCAATCTCAGTTTCGTCACGATCACAAGCTAAATTGCGCTTCACGAAGCTGAACTGCAACTTGCAACCTGAACTGCGAAGGGCCGCGATGGTGGTAATTCTACAGCACTCGGCTATTTTGCTGCTTTGACCGACACTCTCACAGAAAATCTCTGACCTGCAACATGCACCTACCCGCGCGGAGAGGTGATCCAACGCCGACGCATAGAAATTTAGATCCACTACAACATCCGTTTGCTCGAGCGCGCGAACGTATCCGCACACTGAACGCGGCCAAAATGGAACGCATGTTCTCCAAGCCATTCATCGCGCCCTCGAGGGTCATGCAGACGCAGTCGAAGTGCTCTCACGTCGTCCAAACACCATCACAGATATCGCGAGTGCAAGCTGGGATGGACGTGGGTTTTACTTTGGGCTCGTGCAATAACTTCCATCGTCGAGTAACCAGAACCCACTAATAAGATATTATTCTTCATAATCCTGGCAGGAGGACGCACGTCACTAAAATTGCGGGTGCGCATTAGGGGAAGATATCTGGCCTTTGCTGGGCAGATGACCACAGGCTTTTGAGTTGTGGCGTAGACAAAAATATCAAGATGTGGGATGTGCGTGCAGAGACATTCTTAGATTCCTCAGGAGCAGGGCCATCGCAGGTTCGTTTCTCCTTCTGTTCCATCTTCGACATCTTCTAACACTCTCGTAGCCAAAACCTCTTGCGGTTTTCCCAGGGAAAGGAACACTCCAGTTAGCCCCATACTCTCTTCGCTTCGCTGCAGCTGATACGACTTTTTTTGTAGCTCCATAGATCACCATGCCACAGATCCATTATTTGCAACGTCTTCGACGATAGTTCAGATATGGGATGAGACAAAGTACGTCCCCTGCCTTCACATCTTTCTTCTCTCACCGTCCTTAGGAGCGCCCCAGTGATGGATATCACGTTCTCCACCTCTGCAGAGTCCGTGACAGGTGTTCGCTTCAATCCCTCCGAACCTTCTGTGCTCACCAGTATTGGCTCCAATCTTACCTTCATCCTTTATGACATTCGAACGGGCAAGGCAGAGCGACGTATCGTCATGCAGGTATATGCGCATCCCTGAGCGTGGTTGCTTCTAAATCTAAAGACGTAACGCAGATGAAAAACAAAGATCTTTCCTGGTCTCCTACCTTCCTAACCTCAATACTCCTAGTATCCGAAGATCACAACCTCTACACATTCGACATCTGGCGGCTCAGTACCCCGAGCCAGATTTACAAGGCGCATGTCTCCGACTCTGCGCCATGACGTCTTGCGATTGGTCACCGACTGGCACCGAGTTCGTCTCTGGTAGGTGGGATCGCACGCTACGCAAATGGGAGGAAGGCTACAGTACACACCCAGAGGTGTACCACACGAAACGTATGCAGCTTCTGCTGGCGACCGCGTTCACCGCAGATGCACGTTTCGTGCTCTCCGGCTCCGACGACGGCAACGTGCGTGTATGGAAGGCAAATGCATCAGAAAAGCTCGGCATCGTCACAGCTCGCGAGGGCTCCGGGATTGAGTACCGCAATGGGCTCAAAGAACGCTGGAAGATGGACGCCGAGATCGGCAAAGTGCAACGGTACGCGCACAGCCGTTTGATCGACCCGGCGATACAGTACTATACGGTTTTACTAACATGATTGATGATATAGGTGTCGGCATTTACCGAAACCCGTGTACAAGGCTGGGCAGCTTAAACTGACGATGCAAGAGGCAGACCGTGTCAATGAGGAGCGGCGCCGGCATACGCGCGCGGGCGAGAGCAAACCCAAGGCGGAACGGAAGAAAGTGGTCATCGCGGAACAGAGCTAACATACTTTATTATCGATGCGTTGTTACTTTCCCTCATAGAGTACATGCATGACTCGATCAGTCAGGTTGTCGATGACTTGTGTCTGTACTGCTTTGGCAGTGATCTAGAACTATGATCGTCGCTGGTCTAAATCTGTCGAAAAGATTTACACCGATGCGATTCTGTTTGGTGAGCCGTGAGCGGAACCACGGGGTTATCGGGGTGAAGGAAATGCCGTCTACAATAAGTTACCTCTATCTGCCACTGGCAAGTGATTGTGACTCGGATTTTTCATCGCGCGGTCATCACGCGGCGTCTGACCGAAAACCGGGGGCTCGGGAGTGGGGACTCATAACCCCAATCTTCTTTCATTCGGACCCGTTACCGGCGGGCATCTGACAATCAACAGTAGTACTGTATACACGGTACTGTACAATGATACACAGTATCTTTTGATGCCCATTCTGAGCCCATGCTATGTTACCCGTCAGCGCTTCAAGGGGAGAAGAGGGCGGGGGGGAATCGTCAGCTGTCAGTCACTCTGGACAATTTGAACTTTCTTTTCTCTCACGTTTTCGGACGACGGGCGACAAATACCCTCGAAACACATGTTCGGGTGCAGAGAAAAGAAATTTAGAGAGCGTGTGTGTGTGATGTGGTGCCCCATTTACAGTATGTTATCTCCGAGGTCACGGTTGTCAGGTACAACCCAAAAAAATGACAAATGCCCACACGCCATGCATGCAGTGAAAACCGGTCGATTTGTCATATGTTAGACAGACATTACTACAGTACAATAACTGCGCGCGCGCGCCTCAAGACACCCAAATTAACACCTTTGCTCACGGGTTCCACGAATGGTAGAGTAAGTACGTATCGCCGCGTGGGCGAACCCATGCTATCGAGCGACGTGATGTACGTCATGGGTGGCTCATTACTGTACTGAGATTCATGCGGTTGTTTCTGCCCCGAAAAGCGTTAATTAGACATACAGAACCCCATGACAGGGTTTTCCGAAAGAAAAAGAAGGTAGAGGCGTACAGCGTGAAATACACGGATAGAACATACAGCTTGCCCAGCATAGCTTGAATTTGAGGATACCACATCTGTGGTTTTCCCTGCGTTTCTGTAATAAGGAGAGCTGTCGGTCAGTCGTGGGGAACGAATGGTTGTTGCAGGTGCCACGTACTGGGTGCGCATGGGTAAAGGTAAGATATAAGATCAACAGAGAGATTGCTGAAACAGGGCGGAATGACGGCCTGCCATGTCACAATAATGTAGGGCAGTAGCCGCTGATCGGTTTTCCGTCAGGTTATGCGACACAGAAAGGGCGGACAACGACTTGGAGAGGACGCACACGACGAATATGTTCCGCATGGATACGCCTCAATAATTTGATCAGGAACGTAGCACTATCATGCGGGGTAATAAGGACGATTATTAAACCAGAAATGGCAGACGAGGAGTGAAACCAACGCACGAATGCGAGGGCTGGGAGGACTCGGAGGTGACGAGTCGAGAACGACGTTTTTTTTTTGTTTCCTGAACCGATGTTTTACTGTAAACTTTCTTTTAAATGTCGAACGAAGCTGTGACAACGAAGAGAGCCTTACAATAATTTCTTTCAATTTCAGAGACGACGAAGATTTTTTTTTTTTCATTTGTTCGATCGAAGAAAGAGCGTTCGAGTCCATTCGGCTCTCTCCGGTGGACGGTGGGACAACGTAGACCGGTGACCGTCTCTCGGCGAGTCGATATTGGAAGATCAGAAAACGCTCTAAAGTCATCTAGTCATCTGCGACAGCCTAGCTTTGTCAATTATGACACGAGGATTACAGTAAAAGTACCACGCACGAATTACAAGGCGACCTGCTCCAAAGGCCTCAATATGTTGTTTTCTGCCAATCGCCTCGCTTTTGAGATCGAAGAACGGCGCGAGATTTCGACCCATTTCTTGAGTGAATGGTGCAGTCACAAGGCCATACACTTTACGCGACGCGACATGATGTCGGCCGACATCGGCCCGACCGCTGCGGCGCTGGACATCTCACAACAACCTGAGATGGTGCCAAAGCCAAGCTCTCCTCTTCTGTCTACATATCGCCTAGTCTCGTCGTCTTCAGATCACAGTATTCCCGCTAGTATTCCGACACCAAGTTCCCTCATGTCCCGCGGTCGCGTCGACGTCGCCGCCCTCGGTCCTCGAGCACAAGCAACGGAAATGACATCTCACTCTCATCAACCCACGACAGTGACGAAGATCGAAACTTGCGGCCTTTCAGAACACCGGCTTGACTCTTCGCCTGAGCCCCTCCAGCCACAACCTATAGTACCTGTCTCACGAGATTGAGCGACCCTGTGCCAATTCTGCAAGACTCACGCGTGTTCCACGCGTCAAACTTCAAGCTTCAAGTGCGAGTGAAGACGGATCACTTGTTACATATTCAACCTTGCCGCCAACCCCAATACCCTCGTCTCCGCCACCTTCTACATCGAACGCAGAGCGGTGCAGATTACCACAAAAACAATCTCATGTCAACACACCTCTCTATTTTCTCTTTGGGATTACTTGAGGGAGGGGCTTTGACTCCCTTCACTGACAAGAATTGAAGTGGGATCGCGTGAGTAGCTTTCTCTCTATTCCAGTTGCGGTAGAGAAGGTCATTGCCTTTGGAACCCTCCGTCTCAAAGTGTACACTTAACTATTCCGAAAGATCGTATTATTTCGGTTCATATTCTGCTTGACTTATTCCTCTACAAATTCATGGTACAGCCTATACATTTCACCCTTGTTGAAATTTAGATCTTTCTGTTGTAATTGTAATCATCAACCCGGATTGTCTCACACCAAACTCAACAGAATCCCATTCTACAGACGAATGACAGTTACACGCCAGTGCAAGATACTTCCGTCTAAGCTATGCTTTCTCTAAGGGCTAAAAATCAAAGCACAGTCAGGCGCATTTAAGTCATAAAAGGATTCAGTCGAACCTTCATCTACCCGCACCATGTTCCCAGAGTAAATCCGCAATTTTCCTTGTCCACGTGCTAGCGATTCTTGGTATGCTGTTCGACCCTCGGCACTCATTGCATGTATGTCCGCGCCACGTTCAAGTAACAGTTTCACGATCTCGAGGTATCCATTGGTGCTGAGAGGTGCATCGGAGTCCAATATTCCTGCTGCCTTGCGTTCATGTTTGCGCCGTGATCGAGAAGGATCCGCGAGACCTCGAGGTGTCCTAATCGAGATGACACGTGCAGTGGGGTCCAGCCCCGCTTATCACGTGAATCCACCTCCGCGCCCCGCTCGATGAACAAGCGCACGACATCGACGTTCCCCTTGGCCGCGGCTTTCTTAACGGAGTCTCGTCATTTGCATTGCGTACGTTGATATCCACTCCCCGTTCGAGCAAAGACTTCACAGTGTCAATCTTCCCCTCTTCCGCGGCAGCGTGTAACGAAACCTTTGCCTCGTCATCGTCATCCGCGCCGTACTCAACTGTGTCCAATGTCGTGGATCGTAACTTGTTTCGAATTTCTGCATTCGCTTTGTACTCGGAAATGAACTTCGCAACCTCAGCTTGCCCATTCTCCGATGCCAACTCGGCTGCACTTCTACCAGGCCTTGTCGAGCACGTCGGATCAGCACCCCGTCGAAGCAACAGCTTTACAACTCCGAGATGCCCACGTCGCGACGCGGCTGCAATACAGTCCAGCCTCGCTGTCCGCAGCATGCACAGTCGCTCCGTGGTTGATCAGAAGCAGATGATCGCGGCATTCCCATTCGTTACTGCTTGATAAAGTGGAGTTTCTTGCCTGTCGTTGGATACATCGATACTTGCGCCACGCTGGACCAGCAACTCGGCAACCTTGAGGTGGCCATTGGCGGATGCTAGATGTAAGGGGCTCGAGAGGTCATTGCGCTTGATGTCGGATCAACTCCATGGTCTAGCAACAAGCGTGCCATGTCAAGGTGTCCATGTTGTGAGGCGAGGTGCAATGGAGCCTGCTTTGGTTGTCCCGCGTATTCAGGTCGGCCCCTGGTGGATGAGGAAGCGCGCGACTTCAACTTTACCCTCGCCTGATGCCAATGCTAACGGCGTCTGCAGGGCATCGTTCCGAACGTCGACGGGAGTGCCAGTGTTGATGATCAGTTGGACGACGTCGAGGTGTCCGTTACGATGCGATGTGCAGAGGATTCGAATTATGTTGTCTCCAATATTGATACTTGCGCCTTGATCGATCAGGAAGCGTACAACATCGAGCTTCCCGTTCCTAGATGCCAGATACAACGACGTCTCTCCATATCCGTTCCGAATGTCGACATCGATGCCACACTCTAGCAAGAACTTCGTGACGTGGAGATGCCCTTGCCACGCCGCCAGTGGAATGGAGTGTTGCCTTCCTTATCCGGGGCTGACACGGCTGCGCCCTTCTCGATCAGGAAGCGTGCTATATCGAGGTGCCCAAAATACGATGCCAAGGCCAAGGGAGTCTCCTGCTGTCATTCCGGCTGTCAACATTTGCGCCACGATCGATCAGCAACTTTGCGATGTCCAAGTGACCGTTTCTGACGCATGATGCAGCGCAGTCAAGCGATCTTCATCCTGCGCATTAAGATCGGCGCCGCGGTCATCAAGAGCCGTGCGAGCTCAAGGTACCATACCGTGAAGCACATGGAGGGCAGTCCAACTTTTGATCACGTGCGTTCACATCGGAGCCGGAGTCAGCAATAGCCGTGCGACGTCAACGTGTCCCCATCGTGACGCAGCGTGTAACGGAATGAAGCCGATCTCGTCTCGGAATTGATGTCTGAACCACGATCTATAAGGAACTGTGCCATGTCACGCTTCCCATATTCACAGGAGAGGCTCAACGGTGTCTGTTGCTGATATTCCGAGCATCGAGACTTGCACTTGATCCAAGTAGCAGTTCCGCAATCTCTCGATACCCAGATTGCGCTGCCGCGTGTAACGGGGTACAGCCTTCATAGTCGGGGACATTCACATCCGCGCCAGAATTCACGAGCAGACGCGCGATCTCGAGTGATGATTTCTCCATGAGGACCTGTCCGCCCTGTGACACCCTATGAAGTGGAACCCTGCCGAGATGGTCACGGCAGTCGGGATCGGCACCATTTCTAAGGAGAAGTGATGCGACTTCCATATGTCCCTTGACTGAGGCCGCATGTAATGGGGTTGTGTGAGAACCGCCCTCGCTATTGACGTCCCTGAATGAGCAGCGATCAGGTGCTCTGCGAGACCAACGAAACCGCACAGAGAGGCATAATAAAGTGGCCCAGCCTCAGGCTGCGTCGGATGCATCGTGGCATGCGCTCCGTCCAATAACGGTCAATGTCGTATAGCCACACCCATGCCGCAAAATGTGGCTGTCCGGGATCAAATAAACGCCCCATGACGTCCTCGATGTGCGATGATACGTCCCTAAACTGGGCATGATCGACCCAGTACCGAGCGGCATATGGGGCGAGGGGAGAGTGATCTATCGTCTCTCTGTCGATTTCGTCGTCGAGGTCGAGGAGGACGCTGAGGCTGATGTGTGCAAGGCTGGTATGTGCCGGTTCGGGGAGAATGTGATAGTATGAAAGACGTTCTTCGGCTGTCGCGAGTCGCTCCGATGTCAAGTACTCCTTGACGAGAAGTGAGAGAATTGTACGACTTGATGGCCTCCCCTGTCGACGATGGCGATGAGACTCGAACATACGGACATAATCGTTTCTTCTGCGCATGCTGGACGCCAATCTGTGTTAAATGTGGGGAGGGCTTCCTCGTCGAACTGAATTGCAAGAATCTCGGCGAGTTCTTCGACACGAAGAGGGCGAATAGACACCATGAGACATCGGAAAAGCCGTTGGGCATATTCGCGTTTCTCTTCGTCAATACCCAACAGAGTACGGCTGTAAGTTTCATCCAAAGTCTTCGGCAAGTCGTTCAAGACCTTCCGAATACTCGGAGGAAGAGTGCGGCGCAGCCTGTCAACCTGGCAGACCACCCATCGAAACCTGCCAGAACATGTGAGCGTTCATTGTGAAGCCCAAGACAAGAGACGAGTCATGTGATCACTTACATGCCATCCGCTTTGCCAGATAGCGTTTCGACGACAAGTTGCTTGTCCTCCTCGTTCCATCTCCGCATGCCCGCGTCAGACTGGACGATAGAATTGATGTATTCAACGATGTCTTTCTTTTGCCCAATCTCGTCATGAAGAGAGATCTTGAGAGTCGTCAACGGCTCGAGCACCAGTCGGATATCCATCTCCGGCCTACTCGCCACACATAGATTAACGTTCGGAAGTTTCAAATTGACGATCTGTTTGACAAACTTCAGAACATCCTCGCGATCGGACGGCGTTCCCGGGGAATTAGGGCATTCGTCAAGAGCGTCGACAATGATATAAACTCGACCTTGTCCTGGCAGACTTAGCATATTCGCCAAACATTTTTCAGCGCGTCAATGTCGGGTTTCTGCAAGCCGCTACTGTTGTCTGAATATAACTTGGAGAGGACGTTGGAGCAAGAATCCGATTTGGCAGAAAGCTGCGAAACGAGGGAGGAGAGCAGGCCATAGCAGTCCTGCTTTTACATCCCGGAAATCAAAATAATAATAGGCCATCGTGGCCAGTCCCGCTGAATGCATGCCCTTGATGTCTTGAATAATCGCGGATCTAGTAGATCCGATGAATGACCTCGAACAATTCAATAAAGTTATGACTTACAGAAGTGTACTCTTTCCTGCACCCGCTATACGATCAATAAGTTATCAATATGAAACACTCATCGGTAGTTCGAAAGACCTACGTTTTCCGTGAATCCACAACAGTGACCCCTTCGCCTTCCATGCTGTTAACGCACTGCTCTCGAAGAACCATTCTGTGGTTCCTTCATGTCGTAATTTCGAAACGAAGTTCTGATTCGTCGACGGATCAGGGGGAGACAGCCAATGTTGGACATCCTTTTCCAACCGGTCACCTACAGGATATCGTCGGTCTCGGCAACGAAGGGGGAGAAATAACAAACGGTTCATCTTGTTTATTTCGTTTGATCCTTGGTGGACGATACCCAAGGTCTGTGCAACAGCCGACAGTCCTTCGTCCTTCGTCAACCGATCCAATCTCTCCAGGGCAGCCTGTATCTTTCCCTTCCGTTTCCCGAACAACTTGTTCACGAATTTCTCTGCGACACATTGAGATAAACCAACGTATATCTGATCGGTGTACTCACTGAACCGCCCCTGCCTGATTTGTTTTGTAGTCAAGGCAAGCACCGAAAGTAACTCAACCATTATTTTTATTATAAGATCCATCATCACCGGAATAGGCGGGATTGTCGTATAGACCTCCAGACGTTTGAGGAAATTCCCCAGGCACTCGAAGAGGTCCAGGAGGGCATCATAACTTGACGTGACCCCACTGGCGGCCTACCAAACTCATATATCACAAGGGAACTGGTTAAAGAGCGGATTAAAAGGACGAACAGAGAGGAGAACATCGATCCCAACGAATAATGCCTTTGCTGGTGGGAAGGGGACCTGACGAGATCACGTTAAAAGAGATACCAGATGGAATGTGTGACTTACCAGGCTGACCGCCGCACCTAGAACGCCCGAGAATGCCTGTATGGTATTCACGGCTGGTCTGAGGCAGCTGATTAACCTCCGATTTCCTTCACGATAGTCCTTGAAGTCCTTCTCTCGCTCTTGTAGCAGTTCTAGGATAGCCCCAGAGGAATTTGCGTGTTCGATCGCAGTAGCAAAGGGATTCTTGGAAAGGTCTATTCCAGTTATGTTTGCATAGTCAAGCAAGGCATCGGTGATTGATTTGATGTTGGAAGTGGAGGATGATGAGGATGTTTCTTGCCAGTTGAGGACATGGAGGCCATTGGTCGTTCGCGATCTTTGGTTCAGAGGGGATGGGGGGAAGGGGGACAAGAAGCGAAATGATGGCACTGTCCTCGGGTGCAGGCGGCGCAAGGCTGTGCAGACCGCACGAGGTGAGTGAGGCAGTGATGGTGAAGGATTACGGCATTATTTGTTCCAGCCCAGGCTTCACCAACCCACGCTGAAGCGCCGAGCAGGATCACAGCATACGGTGCTCGAGTACTGTAGGACTGGTTAACAGCCATCAGGCATATGTAATTGCGATTTCACATCAACCAGTCGATTGAGTAGGTTGAGTTAGTATATACTGTTTATGATACGCCAACGGGTTGGAAATTACAACGGAAGACTCGGGGGAGCCGCAGTCCTGTGGTGCTAAGTGTAAAGGGTAATATCTTATCAACGATTGAAAGCCACAAATGGTAGAGCGTCGAAGGGAGAATACGGTGGTGAAACAGATGGGGCACGCGAGTATGGCCGCGTGGGCCGTTGAACAGGTGACGATGGGCGCGACCGATGATTCTGCCCACGTAACAGTGCTAATGCGAGAGCCTCTTCATCAATCAGTGCCATGGGCCGAGATGCTCGGAAGACTCGAACGCCGACGCCGAAGGTAAGTCAAAATTCCGGGGTGACGTAGCCATCACCCTCAGCGTCCACTTCAGCAAGCGTAGCTCCATCTACACCATCACGATACTATCTATATTCCGATCGAGTCAGCCAAAAAAAAAAAGGAATGGTCAGAAGGGCAGATTAGAAAACTTACACCGCACGCTGCCACTTTTCGTTTCCTTTTCTTCTCCTTTCGTTTCTCCCTTGCCTCGGCCTTGTCCTTTTTATCGACTCACTCATCTTCATCAAACGCTCCTTTTCTCCAGACGTTCGTCCCGCCTCTAGAGCCACCCTCTTCGCATCGCCAGCACCAAATATTTCCTCCACCGCTTTCATCTCGATTGCCTCGTGGGCTACCCCATCATCGTCAAAAATGAGGTGTGTTGGCGCCTCACCGAACTTGAGTTGCCACCTTTTTGCTTTTCATCGCTCGTGCCGACGTTTTGATGCAGTTTCTCGATAGGAAGGGGAATTGCTGAGGTGGAAGGAAGGTCGTGGTCGGCGCGTTTCAGTGTGATACAGTCTTCATCCGAGCCAGAGGCTTCCGAGGTGTGATCGACAAGCTTGTTGTAGTGCTCTGAGAGCACCCCTCGGTTCTTTCGCTCGAACATGCGGTCGTATTTGGTTCGGACGCTGGTCTAGTCTGAATAGTATAAATTAGGCGTGGGGTGCGAAAGATAGAAGGGACACACCTTCGTCACCTTTCCTTGTTCCATTCTTCTTGTGAGGTGCCTATGTCTTCGACATCACTTCCGCGTTCGTCGTTATCGTTGGCACTACCGCTACTGGGTAAATCTCCCTCATTTCCGACTGTACAGCAGGGCATGTGGTGCATATTGCTTGAGTACGGCTTAGAAGTCTGAGCATTGGCGCGCCTGTAAGTCCTAACGAAGCAGCAAACGCCTCGACAGGTAACGCCTCGACTTTGAAGACTGCCTTGTCATGGTGAGGGTGCACTGATCGCACGTGTGACACCAGTGCTTGTTGGGTGAGGTATTTGACGTCAGGGTCTTGGAATGTAAGGCGCTGCAATCGGTCTTTGATGGAGAGTGTACGCGCTTTCAGTGCCAATATGCCCGACGTCTGAATTTGCACATAGAGTCTGAATTCGATTTTTGTATTTTTTTTCTATCCTCCAAACGCTTTCGGAATTCTTCGGAATACAGTCGCATAGTAACTATGAATGTCCTATAAATCAAGCTAAGGGATTCTACACGAGAAAAAGTTGCCGGAGGGTAGCCGGTGTGGTAAATTACGTCCATGGTACATATTCCGGACTCACACCTTCAAATCACATCCCGAAGACCCAAAAAATTCATGGGGAATGGGATAGCACCTACACGCAGCATACACTTTGCTTGTATTTCCGGGAAGACCTGAAGTGTAGTGGACAACATTTCAGAGCGTGACAAATGCACATCAAATTGACTTGCGCATTGAGCGCTTCGAACTGTGAGTTAGCCACTATGTGACAATTCCGTCTGCAGAAATGTATATCCCACTACACTTGCAGATCTTCCCGGAAATACAAGCAAAGTATATGCCTGTATGTGTAGGTGCTATCCCATTCCCCATGAATTGTTTTGGGTCTTCGGGATGTGATTTGAAGGTGTGAGTCCGGAATATGTACCATGGACGTCAATTTACCACACGGCTACCCTCCGGCAACTTTTTCTCGTGGTAGGATCCCTTAGCTTGATTTATAGGACATTCATAGTTACTATGCGACTGTATTCGAAGAATTCCGAAAGCGTTTGGAGGATAGAAAAAAAAATACAAAAATCGAATTCAGACTCTATGTGCAAATTCAGACCCAATGGCACATAGTAGCGCATGACCGCCTTTCGCATACCATACCACGCTGTGTGACCAACACGACGCACATGTGGTGGTCTTGTTATGATACCATCCTTTCACTACATCCCACTTCCGCCGCCCAGCAGCGCTCTTCGTACATACTCAGATCTCCCTCTGTAATTACACCCTTCCACCACTCCCTTCAGCTAATACACTGTTGCTAATTCTTCACAAACGAAGAATTACCTCCATCTCGCAGCATCATTTTCACAACCAGCGGGTCTGTTGTGACCACCAGTTCACGGATCGCTGAAGAGCCCTACCTGCTCGCGCAACTCACCTCTCCGACTGGACCCACAGGCTTCACCCGACGGCGCTCCGCACCTGCCCTGCACCCAGCAACCTCACTCAGCACACCTCCTCGTTCGTAGGCCATCAGGAAAACTCTCAAAATTCTTGAAATTATTTAAGGTTATTTGAAATGGCTTGATAGGTCGATTTGAGGAAAGCAAAATACACAACACAAATTTGTCCTTGACGCGTCTTGAGAGAGAAATTTCTCAAGTAAAATCAAATCACCAAGTAACTTAAAGTGATTCCGAGAGCACGCAACGTCCTCAAGTGCTACTCAAGCAACAAAAAGTGATCAAGTATGTAGAAAAATGCCAATAGTCATCAGTGTTCGCACAAATATCTTTTCAGGACCTGTATCAGCTTGTACAGATTATCTGGGGTAGGGACTGCCTTGATGAGGACAAGTACTTGTAAGCACCCCTCCAGTAAGTCCTTATCACGTCCACAAATGCCCGCCGCACGAACACGCTCCCTCATCATATAGTTATGCGCTATCGCGACAGCGTGCTTCTGCACCAATGAGGGGAAATGTTCCTCCTCGAGTGGGCCAGCGTAGGCTGAGACGTTTTGTGTCACCTTGAGGAGGAAGAATGTGGGCGGGATTAGGATGCGAAGGAAGACGGAGCGGTCACGCACAAGGATGGATCCGCTCAGCGATGCTACACTGACGTATAGCGGTGCTGGCGTAAGCAGTTCGTCGGGAGCGATGAGAGCCGTGACCCGGTCTAGAAGGGTTTGGCGGAGAGGTAAAACATGCACGCTCGATCCCAATCTATTCGGAGACGGCACCATGCACATGTCTGTGAACACCTCACGCGACACCCTTGACGGCCTTGCGCTCCACGCCAATCTGCGTCTCAAGGACAGACGGTGACTCAACGACGACGATCTCACGTTCCAGTTCTGGATAGATGGAAAGCTGGGCGAAACGAGCAAACCAGCCCAATAATCAGCTCGTATATTCTTTTTCAATAAGGTTTAAAAATCAAGTGTGCACTTTTTGGGGGACTTCGTTTTGTGGTGAACACTCGGTTGCGACTACGCCTGCCACAGCACCAGAAGCGACGATGCCCGCACGGGGCTTACGCCCGCGTCAGCAAACTTTTAATACACAATATAGCTGGGATTACACACCAGGGCTCTACTCCAGATCATGGGTACATCGTCAGCGCGCTACTTTCTTGTGCCTCCCTCCGATGACGAGCTAAGCCACACAGTTGTCGCTAAAGAAACGTGTACAGCAAGGTGGCATTGGCGGCCACCTCTGGCGACTCTCTGGCGGCTGGATGGACACCAAGGCATGGGCATGCCATATACATCCTGAGGGCTCGGCGCGGATGAAGTGGGAGAGATAGCCGAAACTGGGGAAGGAGCAGGAAGACAACTTGAAGGCAAATTGGTCGTGTCATGAGCGCGCTGAGCGGCGGACTTGGAAATTACTTGTTGAACTTCAACACAACCGCCTACCACACTGTCACCCCAAGTCATTCTCTCCATTCTGCCCCATATATTGCTCTTTCCAACGAATCCATGTCTCTCCATGAAGTCTTTTCATCAACATTGCACCGTGCAGCTGCATTTGAACTGTAGATCAAAGCCCTTGAGGTCCGTACTCTTCACGTAACCATCATGCCACCGACTTCACAACCAATTAAACTGTCAAATATTTTTCCACAACAGGAGAAGCAACTGCCTCACGATTGAAAGTTCACTCAAAGATGCCTTTGACAGTGTCGAGGTATGCGATGCCACCCAACCACAGCTTCCGATGGCTAACACAAAGCTAACACAAGGGTCTCTAGCGCAATTGAACTACCACCGCACGGACAAAAATACCTTCCGAATGCACATGCCACACATTGACGCCAAGCTTGACGAGGTGCTCAGTGTGCTTAACGACCTGGAGATCCAACTGCCAGTCATCCACGCCCAAGCTGCGCGTGTATGTCGTCTGTATGACTCGAGCCATGAAAATGTTTCTTCACACCCCATTCTTCCCGCCTTCTACCCTCTACTTCTGCGCTAGTGGGATGCTAACGTGTCCTTTCTTTCTTTCCCTTGCATATAGGCCCAACTTCTGGTAGAGGCACCGCTGGTTGAATCACGACTTTAAGAGCCGTTTGCATACCGTCATCTTCTCGTGTACAAGCCCAGTGTCATGGCACCGGCATGCAACACTCCGCATGTTGTTTGCGCCCGATAACTGGATACCACGTGCCCAAGGCACCACCGGCGACGGCCGTCTCTCCATCTACATACCCCCGCCTCAAGAGCTCATAGAGTCCATTCTCCCTGACGGCCCTTTCGTCGTTGCCCCAACCCCAGAAGAAGGCAGTCCAGCAGTCGTTCCTCCCCCCCCAATGCTTTCTCCTTCTCTAGGTCTTCACATCCGTTCTGGTTGCTTGGGGCACATAGATTGGGCTTCGAGGCGCATACCATGCTCATCGGATATAGGTATGTTGGGGTGATGATGCAAATGGCGGTGCTTGGGCGGCACTTGCAGATGGAAACGTACGCTTAGTTGACACGCATGCAAGTACATCCGCAGTGGTCAGCTGGAGTGACGAGGCGCGCGATTGCTGTATCCGCCAATGAGCAGGAGATTGCTCTGGGTGCCGCGGATCGTATTGGTCATGATATTCGACATCCACGGTGGCTCCGTGACCAGTGGAGATGTAGTGGTGCTCCTGCAGAATGTGCATCGTTCACACGGCGGCCGCGATTTGGTTGGTGAAGATGGATTACCCTGCTGGAGTTGCAACACTGGCACGATGGACGTCGCACGCTTACTATTACAGTCGAACCCCTCTTAACCCATACCCCTCGGTGGACTGCTTAGGGTATAGGTTATCAGGGGTCATGGATTTAAGGAGTTACGCCAAAAAAAGTGCTCCAAAAGTTGAAAAAAAATTAGAAAAAAAATCAGCAATTTTCACGCGTTCCTTAAGTGTCTGGTCACCGTGTCTCCTCAATTTCTCGTGGTAACTTCAACGTGTCCTCGGCCCCTGCTACCAGCGGTGGCATGTCTCTTGGTACTCCCACTTCGAACAATGCTACCAATTCCTTTTCGCCTTCCAAATCGGACAGTGTGCCAGTGGCTTCCTGGCATCGTGGTGGTAACAACAATTCCGTTCTCAGTGGGAATAGAGCTGCGTCGATTAACTCCAGTCTGACCCCTAGTGTTCGAGTATCACCTCCACAAGAAGCTCACTGCTCGCTCTTCTCCCTCGGCAGCAACTCATGTGAGTTCACCTCACACTCAACCTCAACCAACCTCAACCTTTATGTTTCACGTCGGCCACGTCACAACCCTTGCTAACCGTCGCGATTGACGATACCGATGCTGAGGATACCTCGACCGAGTCATCCTCCAAGTCTGGTTCGCACTCGTCCCCCTCTACGCCCAATTTGGGTTCCTCATTTGTCCGACTGCCCTTTCGCTGCATGAAGAGGTGACCAAGAAGCTCTATGAAGGGCTTGGTATTGGCCGTCATCCTTTGCCTGCTGCTCCTACATTGTCGGTTACTGTGCTGCAGCATATGCTCAGCCAGCCAGTCAGGCAGTCTCGCAGGCCACCATTTGGAGCGGACGAACTCAGCCCTCGTAACTTTGCAACCCACATCCGCTGCAAGGCCACTGGCGATCTGGGCTGCCGACGACCATCATGTGCAGGGAGACTTCCAAGACTGAGCATGCTGACACCGAGCCAATTAACCCCATTACACCCTCCAGAGGGAATTCTGTGCCCCCCATTGCATCTACGATACGAGTCAAGGTCTGTAATGACGGGTGGATATGTGCCAGCCATGCGCACGGAGTAATGTCAATCAGCAGCCTTGTTATAATTAAAAATATATCATCTTGTTTTACTTGTGCATGAACTAAGCCTAATATGGTAGGTAAAACCTATGGGCTTTGACCGGATTTGACCACTGCAGCCCACCCGAGGGCTATGCACTACGTGTTATTGCGGACCTATGGGTTTTTCTGCCCAAATCCCTGTCCACCAAGTTGGTGGAATGGTATTGCTATGGCATTTGAGGGGTTATGGATTATCTGAGGTATGGTTTAAGAGGGGTTCGACTGTATTCATCTTGATATCGATCACCATTTTTGTCTTAAGCCAATAGAATATCAATTTTATTATTTCTAAAAAGTGCCGAAAAGCTGAAAAGAAAATTTTGGTAAAATTTGTCAATCGCTATCAAGCGTGCTTGAAGTTACTTGAAAAGTCATTCAAGTAGCCTAAAGCGTGATCAAGAATCTTATGAGTCCTGATGCAGCCTAGCACAGCACCCAGTCAGATTACGAGCCCTCTCGCCAACTACAGTACTCGACTCGCTCCCAGGCGCCAAGATACGTAGCAGCATCCTCTGGTGAATCGGCCTGTACTACCCAATCGATGGAAGGAAAATCAAGGACTCGCGCTGCCAGATCTGTCGCAAACAACACTGCGTGCTGCATTCGGCCAAAACACGTCACCGCGTCTAGGCGCGTATGCTGCTTCTGCTGCCCATGCAAGTGTAGTAACGGGGTGCCAGGGTGCAGCCGGCGGAGGGCCTCAAAGATGAAGTTCACTTGTTTCGCGGAGGAGAGAAATATCACGGTCTTGCTTGTAGGTGAGATTTGATGAACGACCAGAGTACGTCGATTTTTGACTCGAGACTGCAGACAATGTAGTGTTGTTCGAGGCTAGCCGGGAGTTCTGGGTGTGTGCTTCCTTCTGTCGTAGAATCTGCAGCGTCTGTGTTGATGAACTCGGGATCCTGCACGGAAAGTCGGGCGAGATCAGAGGCAGATTGGATTTGCGTAGCGGAGAAAAGGAGGATCTGTCGTGATTTCGGGAGGTGACCAAGGAGCGCAGAAAGCGTACGCGAGAAGCCCATGTCAAGAATACGATCAGCTTCCTCGAGCACTGGACTGCTGTTATGAAATTGTAACGATGGCATTTAAATAGCGCGCACCTAGCATCTGAAGATTATCGCAATAAAACCCTACAGTGGTCCATGTGTTGGAGTAGACGGCTTGGGGTCGCGACAAGGATGTTCATTCTAGAAAGGCGGTCATCACGCTCATCTTTGGGATTCTTCCCGCCAATAACGATACCAGTGGAGAAGCTGTGGTATCAGCCTATAAACCGCAAGACGTCAAATATCTGGACGGCCCATCGTAGCAGATATTTAGATTTCTGGGCGCATAACCCAAACAAACGTGAACGTACGAGCTCTCATGTTGGTGATATGATAAGTGCACCCAATCCGTCTTGTGGCCCCCACCTTCTTCGATGCAAAATCTCCAGAACCGAAATCAGAAAGCATAAGGTCTTGCCACTGCCCGTGCGCGCCGCACCAAGAATATCCTTGCCTTTAAGTGAAACAGGAAAGCTCTTCCGAGTCGCCTGCACGTCAGTCATCTCGACGTAGAAGGCCTTCTTCAGACCTGGTTTCTGCGTTCGAAAGGCGTTGCCGTGCGAGAATAAAATTTCCGAAACTTTTCTTTGTTAGACTCGATATTGGATAGATCAGAAAACGCTCTAAAGTCATCTGTGACACTGGCAGTCTAGCTTTGTCAATTATAACACGAGGGTCACAGTAAAAGTACCACGCACAAATTACAAGGTGACCTGCTCCAAAGGCCTCAATATGTTGTTTTTCTGCCAATCGCCTCGCTTTTGAGATCGAAGAACGGCGTGAGATTTCGACCCATTTCTTGAGTGAATGCACCGGTGCAGTCACAAGTCCACACACTTTACGCGACGCGACATGATGTCGGCCAACACCGGCCCGACCGCTGCGGCGCTGGACCACTCACAACAAGCTGAGATGGTCCCAAAGCCATCCTCTTCTGTCTACATATCGCCTAGTCTCGTCGTCTTCATATCACAGTATTCCCGCTAGTATTTCCGACACCAAGTTCCCTCATGTCCCGCGCTCGCGTCGACGTCGCCGCCCTCGGTCCTCGAGCACAAGCAACGGAAATGACATCTCACTCTCATCAACCCACGACAGTGACAAAGATCGAAACTTGCGGCCTTTCAGAACACCGGCTTGACTCTTCGCCTGAGCCCCTCCAGCCACAACCTATAGTACCTGTCTCACGAGATTGAGCGACCCTGTGCCAATTCTGCAAGACTCACGCGTGTTCCACGCTTCAAGCTTCAGATCAAGTCCGAGTGAAGACGGACCACTTGTTACATATTCATCCTTGCCGCCAACCCCAATACTCTCGTTCCACCACCTTCTACATCGAACGCAGAGCGGACAGATTACCACAAAAACAATCTCATGTCTACACACCTCCGTTTTCTCTTTGGGATTACTTGAGGGAGGGGCTTTGACTCTCATCACTGGCAAGAACTAAAGTGGGATCGCGTGAGTAGCTTTCTCTCTATTCCAGTTGCGGTGAGAAGGTCATTGCCTTTGGAACCCTCCGTCTCAAAGTGTACACTTAACCATCCCGAAAGATCGTATTATTTCGGTTCATACTCTGCATTGACTTATTCCTCTACAAATTCATGGTACAGCCTATACGTTTCACCCTTGTTGAAATTAGATCTTTCTGTTGTAATTGTAATCATCAACCCGGATTGTCTCACACCAAACTCAACAGAATCCCATTCTGCAGACAATGACAGTTACACGCCAGTGCAAGATACATCCTTCTAACTATGCTTTCCTAAGGGCTAAAAATCAAAGCACAGTCAGGCGCATTTAAGTCATAAAATGATTCAGTCGAACCTTGATCTACCCGCACCATGTTCCCAGAGTAAATCCGCAATCTCTCCATTTCCACATGCCAGCGATTCTTGGTATGGTGTTCGACCCTCGGCATTCATGCATGTATGTCCGCGCCACGTTCAAGTAACAGTTTCACGATCTCCAGGTGTCCATTGCGTGCTGAGAGGTGCATCGGAGTCCAATATCCCTGTGCCTTGCGTTCATGTTTGCGCCGTGATCGAGAAGGATCCGCGAGACCTCGAGGTGTCCATTCGAGATGACAGTGCAGTGGGGTCCAGCCCCGCTTATCACGTGAATCCACCTCCGCGCCCCGCTCGATGAACAAGCGCACGACATCGACGTTCCCCTTGGCCGCGGCTTTCTAACGGAGTCTCGTCATTTGCATCGCGTACGTTGATATCCACTCCCCGTTCGAGCAAAGACTTCACAGTGTCAATCTTCCCCTCTTCCGCGGCAGCGTGTAACGAAACCTTTGCCTCGTCAGAGTCATCCGCGCCGTACTCAACTGTGTCCAATGTCGTGGATCGTAACTTGTTTCGAATTTCTGCATTCGCTTTGTACTCGGAAATAAACTTCGCAACCTCAGCTTGCCCATTCTCCGATGCCAACTCGGCTGCACTTCTACCGGCTTGTTGAGCACGTCGCATCAGCACCCCGCGAAGCAACAGCTTTACAACTCCGAGATGCCCACATCGCGACGCGGCATGCAATACAGTCCAGCCGTCGCTGTCCGCAGCATGCACAGTCGCTCCGTGGTCGATCAGAAGACAGACGATCGCGGCATTCCCATTCGTTACTGCTCGATAAAGTGGAGTTTCTTGCTTGTCGTTGGATACGTCGATTCTTGCGCCACGCTGGACCAGCAACTCGGCAACCTTGAGGTGGCCATTGGCCGATGCTAGATGTAAGGGGCTCGAGAGGTCATTGCGCTTGATGTTCGGATCAACTCCATGGTCTAGCAACAAGCGTGCCATGTCAAGGTGTCCATATTGTGAGGCGAGGTGCAATGGAGCCTGGCCTGGTTGTCCCGCACATTCAGGTCGGCCCCTCGGTGGATGAGGAAGCGCGCGACTTCAACTTTACCCTCGCCTGATGCCAATGCTAACGGGTTTTCGGGTCCCGTCCCGAACGTCGACAGGAGTGCCAGTGTTGATGATCAGTTGCACGACGTCGAGGTGTCCGTTTAGCGATGCGATGTGAAGAGGATTCGAATTATTGTTGTCTCCAATATTGATACTTGCGCCTTGATCGATCAGGAAGCGTACAAATCGAGCTTCCCGTTGCTAGATGCCAGATATAACGACGTCTGTCCATATCCGTTCCGAATGTCGACATCGATGCCACACTCTAGCAAGAACTTCGTGACGTGGAGATGCCCTTGCCACGCCGCCTGTGGAATGGAGTGCGCCTTCCTTATCCGGGGCTGACACGGCTGCGCCCTTCTCGATCAGGAAGCGTGCTATATCGAGGTACCCAAAATACGATGCCAAGGCCAAGGGAGTTGACTGCCTGTCATTCCGGCTGTCAACATTTGCGCCACGATCGATCAGCAACTTGCGATGTCGAAGTGCCGCTGCTGACGCATGATGCAGCGCAGTCAAGCGATCTTCTCCTGTGCATTCACATCGGCGCCACGGTCCATCAAGAGCCGTGCGAGTCAAGGTATCCATACCGTGAAGCACCATGGAGGGCAGTCCAACTTTTTGTATCACGTGCGTTCACGTCGGAGCCGGAGTCTAGCAATAGCCGTGCGACGTCAACGTGTCCCCATCGTGACGCAGCGTGTAATGGAATAAAGCCGATCTCGTCTCGGGAATCGATGTCTGAGCCACGATCTATAAGGAACTGTGCCATGTCACGCTTCCCATATTCACAGGAGAGCCTCAACGGTGTCCATTGCCGATTATCCCGAGCCTCGAGTCTTGCACTTGATGCAAGTAGGAGTTCCGCAATCTCTCGATACCCAGATTGCGCTGCCGCGTGTAGCGGGGCACAGCCTTCATAGTCGGGGACATTCACATCCGCGCCAGAATTCACGAGCAGACGCGCGACCTCGTGTGATGATTTCGCCATCACGAGCTGTCCGCCCTGTGACACCCTATGAAGTGGAACCCTGCCGAGATGGTCACGGGAGTCGGGATCGGCACCATTTCTAAGGAGAAGAGATGCGACTTCTAAATGTCCCTTGACTGAGGCCGCATGTAATGCGGTTGTGTGAGAACCGCCCTCGCTATTGACGTCCTCTGAATGGGCAGCGATCAGGTGCTCTGCGACACCAACGAAACCGCACAGAGAGGCATAATAAAGTGGCCCAGCCTCAGGCTGCGTCGGATGTACCGTCGGCATGCGCTCCGTCCAATAACGGTCAATGTCGTATAGCCACACCCATGCCGCGAAATGTGACTGTCCGGGATCAAATAAACGCCCCATGACCTCCTCGATGTGTGATGATACGCCCTAAACTGGGCATGATCGACCCAGTGCCGGGCGGCATATGGGGCGAGGGGAGAGTGATCTATCGTCTCTCTGTCGATTTCGTCGTCGAGGTCGAGGAGGACGCTGAGGCTAATGTGTGCAAGGCTGGTATGTGCCGGTTCGGGAAGAATGTGATAGTATGAAAGACGTTCTTCGGCTGTCGCGAGTCGCTCCGATGTCAAGTACTCCTTGACGGAGAAGTGAGAGAATTGTACGACTTGATGGCCTCCCCTGTCGACGATGGCGATGAGACTCGAACACACGGACATAATCGTTTCTTCTGCGTATGCTGGACGCCAATCTGTGTTAAATGTGGGGAGGGCTTCCTCGTCGAACTGAATTGCAAGAATCTCGGCGAGTTCTTCGACATGAAGAGGGCGAATAGACACCATGAGACATCGGAAAAGCCGTTGGGCATATTCGCGTTTCTCTTCGTCAATACCCAGCAGAATACGGCTGTAAGTTTCGTCCAACGTCTTCGGCAAGTCGTTCAAGACCTTCCGAATACTCGGAGGAAGAGTGCGACGCAGCCTGTCAACTTGGCAGACGGCCCACCGAAACCTACGATATCATCAATATTTGAGCGCCCATTGTCACGGTGAAGCATAACACAAGCGACAAGTATCAGATGACTTACATGCCGTCCACCTTGTCAGACAGCGTAACGACGACAAGGTGCTTGTCATCCTCATTCCACCTCTGCATTTTCCGGTCTGAATTGACAACATACTTGATGTATTCAACTATGTCATCTTTTTGCCCGGCCTCGTCATGAAGTGAAATCTTGAGTGTCGTCAATGGATCGAGGACCACTCGGATATCCATCTCCGGCCGACTGGCCACACAGAGATGTAGATTCGGCAGTTCCAAATCGACAAGTTCTTCAATCAGGTCCAAAACCTCCTCGCGAGCGGACGGCGTCCCCGTCAAATCGGGGCATTCATCGAGAGCGTCGACGATAATATAAATTGGGCATTGCCCTGGCAGATTAAGCATGTCCTTCATACATTCTTTGAGCGAGTCAGTATCGGGCTCCCTCGTGCCATTCATGTTGTCTGAATATAGCCGGGAGAGGATGTTGTAACAAGAATCCGATTCGGCAGAAAGCTGCAACACGAGGGAAGACAGCAAGCCACGGCAGTCTTGCTTTTTGACATCCCGGAAATCAAAGTAATAGTAGGCCATCGTGGCCAATCCGACTGCGTGCATGCGTTCGATGTCTTGAATGATTGCGGATCTAACAGGCACTATGAATAACCTTGGACAGACATATGAAATCATGACTCACAGAAGCGTGCTCTTCCCCGCCCCCGCTGTAAGATCAACAAAGGTATTAGAATAAGGGACTCATCGGTGGTTTGAAAGACGTACGTTTTCCATGGATCCACAATAGTGACCCCTTGGCTTTCCATTCTGTTAGCGCACTGCTATCAAAGAACCACGCTGATGTTCCTTTATGATGTGCTTTTCCAACGAAGTTTTGATTCGTCGACGGATTGGGGGGAGAGAGCCAGTGTTGAGCGTCCTTTTGCAGCCGCTCACCTACAAAATACCGTCGGTCACGGCGATGAAACGCGGAAAGGGAAACAAACGTTGAGTCTTGTTTATTTCATTTAATGTTTGGTGAATTGTGACTGCGACCCGGTGTCAGCACGAGTGCAACCTCCCTTGTGTGAGACACATACCCAAATCTTCTCGGATACTGTCGGTAGATGACTTCCCATCTAACAGAAGTGTTCAGACATATATCTGCAAACAATTATAACAATTGCGCACCTTCCATTACTACTTTGATATTGCCCATGAGACCGTGGACGACACCCAATGTCTGTGCAACAGTCATCCGGGCCTCATCTTGGGTCAGTCGATCCAATCTTTGGAGGACCGTTTCTATCTCGCTCTCCCCCAGTAACTTTTTGGTGAACTTCTCTACGGCACATTTGAGTCATGAACACTTATAGGTGGGAGCGTACTTACTGAGCCGCCCCTGTTTTATTTGCTTCGATGCCAGGGAAAGCACTGAAAGTAACTGAACCATTATTTTTACAATGAGATCCACCATCATTGGAGTATGCGGGATCGTCGCATAGACGTCAAGACGCTTGAGGAAATTCCCCAAGCACTCAAAAAGGTCCATGAGAGCATCGTAACTCGATGTAACCCCACTGGCGGCCTGGCAGACTTATATATCACAAAGGAACTGATTAAAGAGCGTATTAAAGGACAAACAGAGAGGAGGACATCGATTCCAACGAACAATGCCTTTGCTGGTGGGAAGGGAACCTGACGAGGTCATGTTAAAAGAGTTACCATATTGAATATGTGACTTACTAGGCTGATCGCCTCTCCTAGAATGCCCGAGAACGCCTGTATGGTATTCACGGCCGGTCTGAGGCAGCTGATTAACCTCCGTTTCCTTCCCGATAGTCCTTGAATTCCTTCTCTCGCTCTTGTAGCAGTTCTAGGATAGCCCCAGAGGAATTTGCGTGTTCGATCGCAGTAGCAAAGGGATTCTTGGAAAGGTCTATTCCAGTTATCCTTGCATAGTCAAGCAAGGCATCGGTGATTAATTGGATGTTGGATGCGGAGGATGATGAGGATGTTATTTGCACAGTTGAGGACGTGGAGGCCATGGATCGTTCGTGATCTTTGGTTCAGAGGGGATGGCCGGGGGGAAGGGGGGGACAAGGGAACAAGAACCGAAATGATGGCAAGTGTCCTCGGGTTCAGGCGCCTAGCGCAAGGCTGTGCAGACCCCACTGAGCGATGCAGTGACGGTCACAGGATTACGGCATTTCTGTATTTGTTCCACCAGGCTTCACCAACCCACGCTGAAGCGCCGAGCAGGATCACAGCCACGGTACTCGAGTGTGGGAGTGGTTAAAACAGCCATCAAGCATATGTAATTGCGATTTCACATTATCGACAAAAACCCGCTTTGAACCAAGGTCTGCAACAGACCTTGTCAAAATTCGCATTTGGAATCCTCCAAATTCCTGGTACATTTCACCCGAAGAAATCGTCACTTGCCTTTCCAATTTGACCAGGCTCGTGGGTTTCAATCACGTGATAACAGGGGAAGCCCTCCATCCACACGCAGTCTTTGACTTGCCGCAGGATGGGCGTCAATATAAGCGATCCATATATAGACAAAACGTACTTATCAGCGTTTATCGTCCATGTAACTAGTTAAAATAGTTACAGTGCTTTTATTTAATTATTAGCACTTACGGCTTATCCTTAAAAGGAAGCCGGTAAGTTATTGATGATGACAAAGCGTGTAAAAAATCGGTCTAAATGTTTTAGGCCCAGTATCCCTTAAAATACCATTGCTTTTCCTAATTCTAGGCCATTTCAGTGCTATTTCTACCCTCAAATGTCTTTTTTGCCTTGTCTTTAACTTATTGTTGTAATACCCCTCTCAATTTAGTGCATATAACCACTTTACCGCATAGATCAGTATCCATACCCACAGTACTCTGAGTGCACAGCATGCTATTCAATCTGTGTGGTTAACCGATGCGCCGTCCAGTTAGTGCCGCCGTGGGGGACCACGGGAAATCTGTGCTTTTTCCTTTTTGGGGTGTGCATACGCGGCGCGGCGGCGGGCCGGCGGCAAATGTGCGTTTGCTCTCTTTAGCGGGCGTTCCTGACCCCTGAACGGCCTGAACCTTCCCGCTCCCATTTTTGGCGGGCGTCCCTGGCCTTTCCCGCCCCGCCCTCCCGCGTTGGCACACACCCGGTGCTCCCCTCCCGCGCGCCACACCCTGCTCTCCCACGCTCTCGCGCTGTTGCCTCCCGCGTTTCCCCCTTGTGCCCGTGCCCCTCCCCCTCCCACGGCACTCCCTTCTCGCATCCGCAGCTGCTCCGAGGGTGCGGAATGTGCCTGAAAATGGCCCGGCCTGTGTCTTAGTTGATTACAATACATAATATTTTTTTTGTTATATAGTACATAGCGTATTCTAATAACAAAATAAAAGACTTGCAATAAGACTTAATTATGCCTTTGAAAATATAAGTCCGGGCGTCTTCGTTTTGTCTATATACGGACCGCTTATATTGACGCCCATCCTGCGGTAACTTGCCAACTTCCACACGCTACCCTCTGAAACACGATCGTCTCGGAAGTCAGGCCCATTCGTCGGGGCCTCTACCAAAGGCGTCTACACTTTATATGGAGATGACTCGCGAGGCATGCGACAAATTCGTGGTGTCTTCCCCGCTCTCACTTCGTTGCAGTACAAGGGGGTCTACGAGTTGGGTACATGGAAGATCTCTTGGCACGGATAGACGCCCCTCAATTCGAATACTTGAAGTTATTCCTCTTCTATCAGCGTGTATTGGACGCTCCTCAACTCGTCCAATTCATTGGCCGCACACCGCGGTTCAAGGCACATCAGGAAAAGATCCATCTGCTTGAAAATGGCTTAAAAGTCCTTAAAATGGCTTTTTAGCGTTCCAAGAGCTCTCAAGCTGAATAAGCCCATATTTTTTTGTTTTTTGTTTTAAGCATAACTCAGTCAATTCTTGTCCAATTTGCATGCTTGAGGGCTCATTTGAATCACATTAAAAAGGGCTACATCATGAATACATAGAATCTGCAATATTCCCACATTTCACCATTTCAAGCTAAATTAAGAGGGAAAAAGCAGATGGATCTTTTGCTGATGCACTCAATGAATCACATATCTTCTTTCACGGTCTGGGCATTTTTATCTCACTTCCATTGACACTTCGTAGAGGCATCCATTCCATTTTGGACTCATACGCCACCGGCCTGATCGGCTTTCGTCCCTGGTGAAGCTCTGTACCTCAACCTTCCTTCGGACCCTCATTCCCATCGTGGAACACCTCTATATTTCTTCACTAAAACGGAATTTCTGGTCATTCCCGATTTGTTCTTAAGGGGATCTGCACCACTTTTGCGATCGCTTCAGTCGGAATGCGTCCTGTTTCCACTTCCAGTATTACGGAACCTTCTTAAATCTCCCGACCTTGTCCAAATCCGCATTTGGAAGATCCCGGAAGGTGGATCCATTTCACCCGAGGACGTGGTCGCTTGCCTTTCCAGGTTGACCAGGCTCGAAGAATTTGAGCCGGGGTTCCGATTTCCCTTTCCCTGGCCAAGCCGACGTCCAGCTTCGTCGGCACGCTGTGCCCTCCCCGCTCTCACCTCGCTGCGGTTCACTGGGCCCAGTGGATACTTGGAGCATCTCATAGCCCCGATTGATAGCCCTCTACTCGACAACTTGGATGTAGTCCATTTCCATTTCTTTCAGCCTGGATTGAACACTCCACAACTCGCCTAATTCGTCGATCGCACACCGAAGTTGAAGGTACTCCGTGAAACACACATCATCTTTGGCTATTCGGATGTTTTTATCACACTTCCATGGACACGTGGCAGAGGGCTCCACTTTAGAATCACATTCGTTTCAGGCCAACTTTCGGTTTCGGTTTTGCTGCAGTTCTGTACCTCGTCCTTTTTTCGGACCCTCATTCCCATGATCAAACGCCTCTACATCCTCAACGGTAATACTCCGTCTTTGCATTGGCTACGCAACATCGAGAGCAGCCAATGGCTGGACCTTTTGCGTCCGTTTACAGCCGTAGAGGATCTCTACCTATCGCAGGAATTTTCTCTACATATTGTTCCCGCCCTGCATGGGATCAGTGGGGAAGGGATGAAGGAAGTGTTACCCTCTCTGCAGAATCTTTTCTTGGAAAGGCCATCGCCATCGGGACCTGTCGAGGAACAATCCGTGACCGCGCTAAACCTCGCCAGTCGCCCTATAGCAATTTCACAGTGGGGCCGAGTACGTGATCCCCGGTGGAGGTACGAAGATCGATAAGTGTTCTCTGTTTGGCCTGATCTACTTACCACCTACAATTCATCTTAACCGTGACATCCATCATTTCGTTCCTGAGACATCAGTCGCAGTATTTTTATTAACAGCACTATGATCAGACTCGTTTGTGTAATATCATTAATATCGTTACGTTGAATGGAGGGCAATAGATATCCGAGTCCAAATAAGTTGTCATCATGCTTATCACGTAGATCTTTACTTCAGGGTTAGGGGCACGGATGAATGTTGTGAGGTGTTTGTTCTTGTTTGTGCTTGGCAACCAATAGGACGACAGATGTCCCGCTCAAGGCATCCTCGAAATCGACGAAGAGATACAGTTGCGTATAACCGAGAACTTGAAATTCAAATAGCCTTGTTCAAAAGCGTCTTGTCGCCCATTTTCCCCAGGTTACCTCGCCATTCTCTGTCATCATTTCCTTGCTGCCCCCTTCTGGGCCATCGATCCGGATAAATTGCTGTTTGAAGGGCTCGTGGTAATGGAAGAGAGTCATGCGTCTTGCTGGAATCTAGTCGAGCCGGGTCGAGGTATGTTGTTTCTATGGATTGCTCATACTCCAACAACTGCTGACTAGTGTGATCATGTAGGCCAGGTGACAATCGACATGCTACCCGACTTGCCCTTCTAGAAATTTTTGACTTCTATGTTGCTGAGTCTCAAGCCTCAAACCACCTCTTTAGCGATAGAGTGACGTGGATTGCGCTGGTGCACGTGTGTCGAAAATGGCGAGACATCGTCTTTGCCTCACCACGTCGCCTCAATCTGCTACTTTTCGTAACACCCACGAGGTCTTCAAAGAAAATGCTGGATACCTGGCCACCCCTGCTCATCGACATATGGGGCTTCGAACTTAGAAGGGGCATAGATACTATCATTGCGGCACTTGAGCACGACGACCGCATACGTCAAATCGAACTCTTCGATTCTTCAAGTTTTCATATGGACCAGGCTTTCGCAGCTATGCGGAAGCCATTTCCAGAGCTGATAGGTCTGACCCTTTCGTTTTTCGATGAAGATCCGGATCAGGTCACTTGGCCAGTCATTCCTGATTCGTTCTTGGGTGAATCTGTACCACGTCTACAATCACTCCGATTGATACGCATCCCGTTTCCAGTTCCGGTATTACGGAAACTTCTTTTGTCTGCAACAGACCTTGTCAAAATTCGCATTTGGAATCCTCCAAATTCCTGGTACATTCACCCGAAGAAATCGTCACTTGCCTTTCCACTTTGACCAGGCTCGAAGTATTTGAGCTTGGGTTTCAATCACGTGATAACCGGGGAGGCGGACGTCTCCCTCCATCCACACGCTATGTCTTCCCCGCTCTCACTTCATTGCAGTACAAGGGGGTCTACGGGTACATGGAAGATCTCTTGGCCCGGATAGACGCCCCTCGACTCGAATACTTGAAGTTATTCCTCTTCTATCAGCGTGTATTGGACGCTCCCCAACTCGTCCAATTCATTGGCCGCACACCGCGGTTCAAGGCACTCAATGAATCACATATCTTCTTTCACGGTCTGGGCATTTTTATCTCACTTCCATTGACACTCCGTAGAGGGATCCATTTTGGACTCATACGCCGCCGGCCTGATCAGCTTTCGTCCCTGGTGAAGCTCTGTACCTCGTCCTTCCTTCGGACCCTCATTCCCATCGTGGAACACCTCTATATCCTCGAGCACGGGTCGCTTTTGCGAGATGGCAGCGGCTGGGAGGACAACCAATGGCGAGAAATTTTACATCCATTTACCGCTGTAAAGAATCTCTACTTATCAAAGCGAGTTGCGCCCACTCTGTATGGGTCTGTTGGAGAAGGAACGACAGAAGTGTTGCCCGCCCTGCGGAATCTTTTCTTGCCGAGGCTACCGTCACCGGGGCTTTTCGGGGAAATCGTCAGACAGTTCGTTGCCGCGCGTCAGCTCTCCAGTCACCAGATAGCCATTTCTTACTGGGACGGAGAATTTGATGAGTGGTTGGAGTGGTTGGAGCTCGTTGATGCCCTCTAGTCTCTACCTCATTTACCGTTGGCATCGTCAACTTACCATTTACGAATCCTATTATTTCGCTCCCGAGACATCAGTCGCTGTATATTTCTTTACATCGCCGTTATCAGACTCTTTTGTATAATAGGGTTACGTTCAATGGAGATCGATAGAGGTTATTGTCAACTACATGCCGAAGAGGCTGGTTCTGCTGATTGATGATCAACAGCTCAGTCAGTTGCGCTCTTGACATGGCGGTATCGTCTGTCTTGAAGGCTGGCTGTAGTTCGGTGGTTGGCCGGGAGCATGGCTCATCGGTGAACACCCTAGCATGCTAGAACTTGACACGGATCATGCCATGTTGCTTGGCTGTGGCCATGCAATAGTTTTTTTTTTCCCTAGTAAGGTCGTCAAAAAAAAAGGTTATGCCACTTGCAATACTTGTCCGAGACATGTTTGAGGAATTGTGTCCATCCGGCACTACTCGAGTATGATACAATCCTACTACAGTAATACTGTATTGTCATCAGTCGCCGTCTATCATGTGAGCGAGCAAATGACTGGCAACGAACATATATATGGCACTCCAAATAATCCAATTCACTTAGACGAGCGTCACGAGGCTCGACGCTATTCATTCGCCCGTGGCCTGACTCCCCTAACTAGCACTGTAAAGAGCATCATGATCTAGAATCGGAAAGAATGATTCGTCTCAATCGAGTCCACTGCGGACTCGTCTATCCTTTTCGGGCGTCTCCCTTCTTCCATACGGTAGTGGCCCATACCTCACTCCACGACACTAAGCATACTAACCATTAGAATATATTGTGGGATACAGACTTGAGGACATCCGTTGAAGGAGCAAAAAGGAAGGTCACTTGACACGTGAGTCGTGGGATCGCGTCTGCCAATTGTTGTTACGTACAATAACAAAAGTCCGACTCGGTTCTTATTATTATCCTTTTTCCAATGCCCAATCTCCGTGTGCGGCCTCGCAAGTATCGACTCTCGGACGTTGAAGGGGTCATTAATACCCCAAAACTGGGGGAGCACACTAATATCGAGGTGATTGTTGACGTTGTGCTCCGAGTCGTTGTTATGTTGCGTTTTATCGGTCGGTGAAACAGGAGACCTTGTAACCTTGACCTCGCCTAAGATACCCTCTCCGGCCCTCACTGAGATGGTTGGGTTCTGAACACGGGGAATTGATTGAAGTGAAAGAACGCCGAAAGGCCAAAGTTCAACGTCGTAGCCTCCAGAAATACCCGACCAACGACGCTCGGCTTTGCACTCAAGACCCGAACGCTTCTCGGGGCCATCAAGCCTGTGGCATCAGGCCGCCCTGAACCACCCGACTTGGCTTTACCAACAAAAGTATGTCACGACGACTATTTGCATCTGCTTCAGTTCACATGAAATGGTTTATTCAAAATTGTAGATCTGGAGCAGATGGCGGGAGACACACCTGGTGCTCTTCGTCGACCTCTCTCTGACCCGCCTTCCGAGGCTGAACAAATTCGAGAGATTTTGACCAGATGTCTCTTGTCAAGACTTAAGATTGTCGTTTCGCCCCAGAGACCCTGAAAATCAGAGTACTGCCCTCTCCGCGACGATTTCTCTGCTAATTGTCATGAAGATTAATTTGCGCCGTTCTCGATTTACAGTAGTTAGCTGAGTTTTATTCACAGTTGCAAAATTTACGGGCCGGCTTCTCTGCCATACGTATTTCCTATTGTCTGCTGAAGCGCTAGCCAAGCGGAACGTGTGTTAGTTGGAGAATTGTCCAGCCTCCCGATTCTTATCCGGTGAGGATCTTGTACTATCCGCGTTACATAGAGGATACTGGGGCTCATCCTAGCTCGTGCTACTGTTTGACGTGTCTTGATTCATGGTTCGTACCCAGGGAAGCCACCTCACCAGCCGCATGGGAGAGAAACTACTCACTTTTCTGATGAGGAGGCTGTATATGGATAGATCCGGTGCGTTTCATCGATTTTTTTGGTAGAAAAATAACATTCAAAGATCGACTTACGGCACATACAAAGTATACGGGTATCATGTGCTGGCCAGTGCCATGGATACAACACGACTGTGCCTGACGCTGACCGCACTTGATCTCATTCGTTGTTCAACAAATCTACGTGTGCAAAAGAAGTTAATCAATACTGCTCCTCTGTTGGTTCCAGAACTCGAACTATTATTCTCTCGTTAGGCACCTACCCGGCCTCGCTATTGTATAGTGAATGATCTGCCTGGCGTTCCCCATTGTCCTAATTGTCTTCACACTTATCTTGGCTGACTTCAATTGACATGTGAATTGCACGTGATCTTCATTACTCCCTACAGGCCGAAAAAGTTCAAGTTCGTAGACGTTCTTACCTCAGACTTACAAGGTATAAAAGGAGAGTGTAGAAGAGCCTTTCAACATCAGAACAGTTTCATCGCATCTGTCAAACCACACTCCACATAATCATACCAAATGGATTTCTTCGTTGACCTTTTCACCATCACCTCCAACACCCCCGAGGCCGAGCCCGCCCCGTCCGCTCCAGTTGACGCAGCTGGCGGAACTGGTGGTTGCATCGTTGCATAGATGGTCTCGCTTTTGACCACCATCGTGCAATATTTACCTAACGCCAATCCTATGACTTTCGGTAAGCACTGTCGTCCAAACGTCCCGTGCTTCAAGCCTTCAAGTTCATCTTGCTAATCATTTTGCGCAGCCCATTCATTCCTCGCGCCACCCGCCCCATCCCTATCCAAGTTTCGTTCACTTCGTGTTGTCCTTCTGCCCTGGTTGTGGAGTTTAATGGCCATCACGCCTTTGTTTTGTATTGATCTGACTTCGCTTGTACAACTGCCTGTAATTCTTTTCCAACCCATTTTTGTTTACGATAGGAAGTAGACTATTACAGCCAAGCAGCGTATAGATGTAGTCTCATTATATCATACAATGGTTTATTCGTCAGTCCACGCGTATGAACCTTTCTAGTTACTCCTCTAACTGTGCACTGGCAATCTTCTCAACGTAACTTCACAGTGAACCTCTCTTAGTGACATCATGGTTAGATGCAGTGCTGTGAATCTTCACTGCGGAACCACATGACCATTCGGACGTCTCCCTTCTTCGATACGATACTAGTCTGAGCACCATTTGTGAGACTACGAGGTGCAGCCCACCAAAGAAGATATCCATTCAAGATCGGTACCAGGCCCAGGGACCAATATTGGCTGTCGTATGCGTGAAATCACAGTAGTATCATGCAAGCGAATGAACATACCAAGAATAACCATGACCGTGTGACTGTTAGAGGACGCCAGCAACGTTGCACCCAGAAACGCCAACCCGGGCCAAAATGCGCTAAAATAGCGAGTGAATACGCCTTCATAAAGTCCCTTTCCCTTAATTTTCCGAGGCATCATGCTTGACCTCATATACTAGTTAGCTGGTTCTGGAGAGTGCTTTGACGCTGTCAGGATGAATGGAACTTTTGCGAGCCAAAGCTGGAGATAATCCCCCTAGTCCGACAACTTGAAGCCCTGAACTGAAATTGAACACAACTACACAAGTGGTAGCCCAACGTTGGCGGTGCGTTGTTTCTGAAGTCCTTTACTGTAATAAGAGCTTACATAGCACGCGATGTTGTATAAATACGGTGCAAATCAAATGAGGAAAGCAGAGGAGAAGTTGGTAAGACGGAAACAAGCGAGAAGGGCAGTCAAACGTATTTTCATTGAACAATTCGCACAGTTGAATGTGGGTATCGAGGCAGTGCCACGGGCTATTTTAAGTAACCCAGGACAAAAGTAAAGTGTGCAAGAAAAGTTAAGTCCTTGAGCGCCGGGTAACTGGCAGAGCCGTCCCGACATATCGTCGTTAATAAATAGTACGTAAAGCAATGGCGTTCAAGAATCTCATCAGAAGAATATTGCGGATCGTAAATAAAGTCCTAAAATCCTAAAAATCACATCACTTTCTCGTAGAGGAAACATTTCAAGAGTCATTTGCATTTGTCCGTGTCCGTGTCTGAAGGGCCATGACCGAGTCCAAGAAAAATCCAACACAAGGCGAGACAGGCCTAGTAAGGTGGGACTTTACTACGGATTATGCAGGATTTGAGGCGCTCCAGATTCATCAGGCCTAAAGTAATGGACAACGATTATCAGCTCAATGGATCACTCGTCACCGATATGGCATGAAGGTGACGTACCCAGAAATACCGAGGCCGTCGTTGGGTGATATATTAGGGGTTCCACCTGGGTCGGGTTCGGCACAACTCCAGCTCCGGGTGTCAAACCTGTCGAAGTCCACTGTGAAGAACGAACAAACAAGGACGATGTCAATAATTCGTCGCGGAGCTTGTTATGTGAGCCACTTGCCTGGTATTGATTCGCTCCACCGACACCACCAGCTGCAGGCGCATAATCATTAGCGGTCGACGTCTGGTGTGCCTTGTTTTCAAGCGCAAGTTACATACCTCCCGCCCAGGTTGGAGTACGCGTTGTTAAACTGCGACGCATCTACACCGAATGATCCAGAACTCTGGCCTGAAAAAAGTGGCAGGTAACATCTTTCAGGACAAATCCCGATTATACGTGCTGTAATATACCATG